>JBDFRD010542900.1:0-12107 GCA_039654405.1 Bullina lineata | reverse complement strand
AAAACCTAAAATCCCCCCCCCCCCCCTGAATTTTGAATCTGAAAGGTTGCCGTGGCACTGGAACAGACAAGAAAACACAATACTGTAAGCAACAACAAGAGAATTCTATTACAGATTTAAATATAAAATGAAATACTACCGAAGTAAAAAAAGCAATGATTCTTCGGGTCTATGAGACCTAAAGAGCCAGAGCTTATTTATCTTAATTTCAACAACTTGCACGGAACAGATAATAGTAGATCACTTTCTAGACAGGATGCAAGTCTGTCTTAGTTACACCCCTCCACCTCTACCTCTGCAACATTTGTTTATACCATACTGATGCCTGTTTCGGGAGAAAAAAAAATGACTAAAGTATATATTTCTTTCTTTATGATATTTAATGTTTATGAAACAGGCAACATAACAATTTGACCACCAATGTCAGTAAGCTTATAAATAAACATGAAATTACATTGATGTACACAGATTCTGACGGATTGGCTGCCATAACCATCTATTCAGTGATAAAATAATTACGCTTTCCTATCTTTAATCCATAAGGGTTAAAAACATGATATTTCTCAGATCCTTTTATGAAAAAGTCTAGTTTAAATTATCAGTGTACTGTATCATAAAAGCACCAAAAAAAAACAACAACAACAAAATTGATCTAATCTACTAATCTACAATGTTGAGTAATAATAAAAAAAACCCAGATGTAATTAAAAGACAAAAGCTGGGCAACTACTTGATACTATAAAAACTTGAGGATAACACTGTCAGATGATCATATTATGATCATTGGTAACACCATATCATAACACACAAACACAAAATAAAAGAAAAGTAAATGTACAATGTAAGTTGAAGACTGCTTTAAGTATAACATATCATAGCAAAAAGAAAAGAACTCAAAAGATTAAAAGACATTTTGTAAAAATTTAAAATTACTTGAAATAAATCATAACACCTGCATTCACAAGGGATACATTCATACAGTCTAACAGGGCATAATATGGCATGCTTCGAATCTTGTACAGAGTGAGCATGTACTTGAAACTTGCACACATTTTACAACATTAAAAAAAAACAACAACCAAAAACGCCAACATAATCAACGATTGATTTTAACTTCTGTTAGTGTGCATTATTTCTGAAATATTTCTTCCTTTACACAAAAATGTCTAAGTTTCAATGATTAAAAAGTACACTTTAGTTCTGATTAAAAAAAATAAATAGCTATTTCATTAAGCTAAACATTTTCCAGCAGTTGTGTGACACTGAGATGATTGTCCTACAATAAGCTTTAAAATTATTGAGGGAAAAAAAGGTGTTAGAAAGGATATTGACTTCAGCTTTACATCACTTGTAAAAATTATATATACTTACAAAATGTACTGGTGCTTACACCAAAAATGAACCAGTAAAGTATGGTATATATTAAGTAAATAATATTTATGTGTTGTATATTTTTCCATTTTATCCATATATAGTGGTTGTCATGGGCCGTAAAAGTAATAATACGTGCAAAACTTTTTACACCTGTTTGACTTACTTGACTTAGTCCTCTTGGCTCCTTGTGGAGTGTAGGGCCGCAACAACACCTCTCCACCGCACCCGGTTCTGGGCTGACCCTTTCAGCTGGGCCCATGTCATTCCAGTAGCCCTGGCCTCGCTCTCCATGGATCTGCGCCATATCTGTTTTGGCCTCCCTCTCTTTCTTTTCCCTTGCGGATTCCACTCTAGTGCCTGCCTGGAGATGGTGTAAGCTGGTCTGCGCAAGCTGTGGCCAATCCATCCCCATTTGCGTCGTCCAATGTCTTGGCTGATGTGGGCTTGGTCTTTCCCATAACCTTGGGTCGGAGATTGTCTCAGGCCATCAAATGTTGAGGATGTGGTGCAGGCATTTGTTGACAAATACTTTTATTTGTATTTTATTAGTATTTGATACGGCTGATTACTTTTATACATACTCTGTTCCTGATTTACTCAGTTGGTGATAAAAAGCAACTTTGCCAAAATAAGTTAACCCAAGCAAATAATACGCAAACTTGATTAAATCACCAAAGAAATGCAAAAACAAAAAAGAATAAATTTCGGAGTTAATCATACACAGTTCACTAAAAATAGATGTCTAATTGTTGCATTAGTATGAAAACTTTTTCAAACAATCCATCGTACACATTCATAAAACACAGTGGATACAGTCATACAAATTCAATGCCCTCATATTTCACATCTCCAATTTTCATCTCAGGCATGATGATCTTCCCATGCACATCAAATACTAATACATAAGATGCTATAGTACCTTGGTTTTCTTCACTTTTCAAGGCGACAATTAGTCGGTCTCCAGTCCCTGGGATGAACTTAAATGAAGAAAATCCATGGGTTGGATTTAAGACCCCAATTTTTCTTACTTCAATATTTTGAAAATCTTCATCAATGACAAACATTATATTTGTTGCTCTATGTTCGTCCTTTACATCATCATATTTTTCCTTGCTTGCCCGTCGAGGAAGGAAGAACCACTTTTGATGCGTGTCACTCCAAACCCCAGATTCATGGATGATATAACCTAAAAATGATACAACAGCAGAATATAATAGAATTCTATTACACAAAGACAGGGGAAAAAAAAGTGGTGCGTGTGTGTGGGTGTGAGAGAGTGTGTGTGTATAAAGAGAGAAGAACTTTTTATGAGTAAGCAATATAATTCTCCTTGAATTTAAAGAAAAACCGAAATAGGCACATTATATAATATAGTCAAACCTGCCTCAGACGGAAACGTCTGGGCAGGGTCACTGCAAGGGGACTTTTATTGGGGGAGGGGATGAGTAAAAATCAAAGGCTCGTTTTTGCTGGCCACGATGCTCTGGTTTTACATCACATGGTATCATTGTGATTAGTCAATGTTAAGTTGCACGCTTCGGTACCAAACCACCCTAGCCAAACACAATTGCATAACTAACTTTATGGCTCCGGTGGCCAGCAGTGTGGGGCACACAGGGATTGCAGTGCTCCTCCCACATTTTTCTTTCACGGTCAATAAAATGAAAAACTTTTCATTGTTAGGCAGGTGTTTCAAAGGAGCCTGAGGCTAGTCAATTCTGTCTTCCACAGGTGATTTGCTCAGTTGGGACAGCATTTTGCTTTCCATTTCTGTGTTGGACAGGCTTCCGTTTTATACAGATCAAATACATAGGAATTAATCACGGGGGTGGGTGGGTAGTAGGGAGTATAAATAAGATTCCGCCTTGGCAGGTTTATGGTTTAGACAAATTTCCTTCTCGGCAGGTTCAACTGTACAGTGCAAACCACTTAATTCAAGAACCATTGCTGTCACTTCAACTTATAAACAGAAATTTGCAATCATCAGCAGTGAAGAGGCTGAAGCCAGAGTTGATGCCCATGCACCTGTACATCAGTTACTCTACTTCCAAGTTCACCCACGGACTGCCCTGACTAGTCATTTGGTGTGTACTCCTTATTCCATCTAACGTCTCAAAGACTGCTGACTTATTCCTTCAAAGCCTATGAGGTCTATAAAGCCGGAGCTTATCCCAGTTTCTGTTGCGTGAAGCGGAACCGATGATTTTTACTTCATCTCCTAGACAAGTCTGTCGTAGGTTTACTTCCCCAACAGAATATGCCGGTACTCAATTCGCACCTGGATGGGGAGAGGAAAAATGGTGTAAAATATCTTTCCCAAGGACACAACACGGCCACCTCCCGGATTCGAACCCTGGACCCTTGAATTAGAGTCCAATGCTCTAACCATTCGGCCACAGCGCCACTCCATAAATATAAACTACCTAGCAAATCTATGAAGATGCATCATGCTGAAATTACCTGGGGTTAACATTCCTATCTTCTCTCTCAGAGCATTATAGTTTTTCACCCAGCTTAAGTGTTTCACATCGCCTTCTGGTCCAATGGATTTAACCCACTGTGGGTTCAGATTCAGAACTTCTCCCGTCTCTGTTGTCCATTCTTTCCCTAGACCGCCAACATAAAGGCGTTTATCTTTCACTGTTGCCCATTCACATTTGAAACCTGAAAATAGAAAAAAAAAGGTACAGCCATTTAAAAATTTTCGGTGAATATATTACTGGCCAGTTAATTAACCTTTATAATGCCTTGCATCATTCAATCTGTCTCTATTGACAACACATAAAATATATGTTTCAGTGTTATCAGTTATGTTCCCAGTAGACTCAACTTTTGAAGGGTTTTTTTAAATTCCCTACAAAATGTATTGTATAAACTAGAATAAAAATAAAAATTGATATCGATGTAAAGATTTAAAGAAAAGGGAAAAAAAAATATGTGTGGATATGAAGCTGCAACATGTTTCCTCTCTACACGCCATCCCTTTTAAATTGAACAAAACAGCAGGGCATGGTTATGATCAATAATAAATAAATAATTATAAAACAATATCAAATTTAAATACTTGAATGCTTCATATACCAGATGTTGTTAATCATAACTTTGTCACATTATGTCATTATGGGGTTAGTTTCTTAGAAGAATTCAAACATGAAACAGCAAGAATGCCTCATATATAATAAATATGTATGTGTGTGTTCAATGAATGTTCATGACATTGGATTAAAGTTCTGGTTGAAAGTACTTGTTTACATTTGAGTCATTCAGACATTCGCATTCATCAAAAATCTGCTTCGATTATGAATCAAATTTAATAAGGGCATATAAAAAGGCCATACAGTGAATGTGAAAGTTTTTTCAAATTTTAACATTTATTGTAACATCTTTTCTCATTGACCAACAGACCGTAAAACAAGATGTTCTATAATAATGTTACATTTACTCTAGCCTGTTGATAAGCCTACATGATCCTTTTTCCATTATACCCAATATCTGTTCCTCACGTACCATTTTTTTGATGCTGCAGAAAAATGCCATTCCTAATGAAGAAAAATTTGTTTTGCAATATAATGAGAAGCAAGAATGACAGAAATGAAGTCGTCCTCAAATTTAAAAGCAGGGGAACACAAAATCGAAATGAAAGTACACATACATGTACACTACTTTACTTTTCAAGATACCCACCCTTCTGAGGAAACCACATTGTATAACTCATCAAAGACAGTAAAACGGAGACAACAGTTGATTCAAGAATAGGGAGTACTGGGAAAAAAAGAAACAAACATCCCCCCCCCCCCCCTTTCTTTATCTGGAATCAAATTTAATACCAAACATTATTGCTAATTCTTGCAACCAATACTGAGTCAAGTACTGTGACACCGTAGGCTTGCTGCAATTCCCTTCACAGCTGCCCCTATAACATTCAGTTTTTGGGAGAATGGAAGAGAGACGAGGGAAATATGAGTCTAATTCCGATGAAAGACAAGTGGTGATAACCTTATCCCTCCTTCCCACCTCCTTATTTTTCCTTTTTGATAAGCCCAAGCTTAACTTGGTTGTTTCCTTAGGCCTTGGCAGTTGACAGATGTATCACTATGAGTAGAGAATGAAAGAAGAGAGAGAAAGAGAGAGTGAAAGAGAAAAAGAGAGAGAGAGACTTGCGATCAAAAACAGCAGCAAACAACTTTAAAGGCAAGCAATGAAGTCACTATTATTTGAGCCATTATAATTGGCTAATTAGACCTTGAAACAAATTGATCCTTGGCTTGCAAAAAAAAAAAAAAATGTATCGGGTAAGAAGACTGTGTTCTTAGGCGGATTTTGTAGTTGGAGACATGCTCGGATGAATTATATTATAGACTAATAGAAAAAATGTCCATTTCATGAGAATGGCGGGCTCTTAGGCGGAGACCACTGTACTTGAATCTTTCCATTTATCACTTAAAATTATAAATAAAAAGGAAAAAGGATAACATGTTGGCCCTCAGTAAAACAATTTATATCCATCACTGTGCATGTGCCAATAATGTAAACAAAAAAGGGACCACAGTTGGCTAGTAGTGCCCATTTTGGACATAAAAAAGAATAAAGTTAAGCGGAAATCTTTAATTTCTAATTTAAGGTTGTAGCACTAACAGAAAAATAAATACACACAAAACTGAAATGCTTAACCCTATCCTATCTATACCTTGTGTTTTACAAGCATGTCTGTACATCGGGGGTGTCAGTGTACTGTCATATTATAGTCCAAAAGCTTCCGTACCAAAGGGGTGATATTATTGTGACCCTACATTTGTCATTGTACAAAATTCGGTTACGCCTACTTATCTGTACACTGTGGGTGACTTTGTGCCCCCACTCAGAGTAGAGAAACTGGTGTGAGATGGTGTAACGTATTGACCACTGGTCAAGACAATATGAAACCCTTTTTCAAGTAAATTTAGCACAAAAGATTGTCAAAACGAATTTTGAGGAATACGGAAACAATCTGGGTTTGTTTTGAACCCCGGTGTATGGTTAAAGGGTTAATAAGTTATATCAACAGATAGTCAATATGTAGAAAAGATTTGATATATTAGATTCTATACAAATCAGCTGCTGAAATAAAACTCACTAAATATATAATATTTGAAAATAAAACAATTCCAAAGATTCAGTTTTAGCCCTTGTCCACTGTAACTATGTTACCTTTGTTGGTTTTTCCACTGCCATCAGGAAGAATTACCCATGGAACAATCATATTCTTTATTATTTCGTAGACGATTCCTGTTCTGTCATCAACACTGTACAGTTTTCCATTGAAAATAACAAGTTCAGATAATTCCATTCCTCTTCCTCCTGATGAAAAACTGGAAAACATAACTTTAGGTTGAGCAAGTTTAATTTTCACAGAGTCTTGCCTTTCAGACAGTGTCAAATTGCCTTCTCTGTAGTAGCTTATCCAAGTATTTTTCTTTTCTTCACTTTTGGATTTCGTATCAAGATCCGTAATCAATCCAATGCGATAAACAGTTCCAGAAGATGTAATTACTGGATTTGTAAGAGGGTATGTTGGATCATACAAAGCAGATGAATGTTGATCAGTGCCACATATAGCTACGTCCGCAGTCTTGTGCATTACCATAATAAGCAGAACTAAAATTGAAATAGAAAATACCGCTGCGTAAATAACTACTCGGGGTTTCAAGTGAAATCTAGCATTTCCAACTCGATAAGAAGTGGGCCTGCGGATGGCCTTTGTCCATTCGTGAACTGTTGATGGGTATGGAGAAGAGGACAACATATTTATGTCGTCTTCGTCGATCGGAAGACTCATGGATATACTGGATTTGAAGAGTGTATATTTGTCATGATAGCTTTTAAAACCATACATGAAACAAATCGGTCAACTGAACCAAACGACCGTATCTCAGGCAAAAACTTCACGAGGTAGCCATGTTGTTTAAACACTGATGCCGCAGCATTTGTTTACGTTGATTAAATCTTTTTCCACTTTAAAAATGCATATCACTCCAAAAATGTAGGACAGTTTTTAAGCTGTATCAAGAGTTATAAGATTAAACAATTAATTAAACTTTTACAAAAATAATGTTTGTAGCAGCAGTTTCCGTTTGTACTGCAGTAAATAACATGTGGTAAACATTTCCGACTTTCCTGTGTGTTTGTGAAAGGTGGGAAGTGTGAAGAGCACAATTTCCATTCCTGCGTCAACTGACGTCTGAAGCTTAAAAAAATTGAGAGAGCGTGAATGGTGTGCAATTCTATATTGTAAAATTTAAGGGCGTCCTTTTAAGATCCTGACAATGACAGACCTGGGTTTGAAGGAGGAAAAGGTAAGAATTCGTGTCTGTTGATACTGAACTGAATGTTGGATCTTGATCTCTTGACTCTTCAACTTGCCTAGATTTAGGTTCTGGGTTCTTGGACTTGGAGCTTGGACGTGGGCGGTAAAGTAGAGTCTAGAGACATAATGTACTCTGTGTCACTTCGGTCTCGACTAAGGAAATCAGACTAAATTCATTAACCCTGGAACCGCGTGAGTACTGAAACAGAAGTTGTGAGCTTCATGAGGCCTTTTGTTTGTTTCACTGCGCGATCGAAGCATGGCTGAGCCACATGAATAGATCTAACTCTAACAATGCCGTCTTTTATCAATTGATACTGAGCAAAATAATTTTCCCTGGTGAAACAAAATACTTAAATTTCATTGGCTAATATTCATAGATCTAGATCTAGTTATTTTTAGAGGGAATGATTAGGCCTATCCTGAACTAACACCCCTATTCGTGTTTTGATTGGCTCAAGACTTGTGTGTCGGAGTGTCGCCATCTTGGCGGCTCATTTCAAGTCTAGCCTACCTAGACATCTCGTGATTGATTCAACAGACTCAGCGCTCAAAATGGCTTTTGAGCTAGATTCTAGACCTACTTGAAATTTTTTCAAGTTATAAACAGTTTCGTCAGAAACTTGAATTAACACGCACACACAGGTACACTCGCAACAAGGTGTTGCGTATAACAAATTTTGTCTACTCGCAACAGGTGTTGCGGATAATGACAGCCATTTTTAGACATGACTGAGGGTTGCAGCCTCTATTTGAAGCCAATGATTTTTCATTACAGAGGCAGTGTCCGTCTTTCGCTGCCATGGCCATATATGCCCCTCCCATCTGAAGACTGCTATGGTACATGACAAGTAAAACCGAAAACATGAAATGCGATGGAAATTATTGTAATTGACGCAAATATTTTGTCTTTTATCGTTTTGGAGTGTACTGCTACCACTCGCCAAATCAGAAACTCTTCGACTCACATCTGTTCACAGTGCACAGTGATCAACGACAACAGAACTTTGGAATGATAGTCATTTCATTTCCACTGACTAGGTTAAAAATTTGCTTGGATACACGACAAAAACTTTAAATTAAAATTTTTTGGAAAGTGAAAGAACATGAATCAAAGGTTTCAAAAGTTGTGTTTTTAGAATTAAATTTTATTTATACCAATTGCGAAGTTAAAGTTATCTCTTTTGAATGGGTGCCATTTCCTTTTGAATAAAAGTAGTGAATAGACCTAATACCTGAAGACTAAGAGCACGCCAGTAAGTAACATCCAATTCTTGCATCATCCCCAACATTATGATTGAGTTGCCACTGTATAAACTTGAGATATAATTTCCGCCTTGTCATGGTGCCTGTTTGAACAGGCACAGGATGGTCCCAATTATTTTCTTTGATCTGCAAAGTCATTTTTACACTCTGCTGAGTCGTATGCTTCAAGATGATCAGGCGAAATATTTGCGTTACAAGTTTCCAATGTTTGAAAGAAAGAAATCTAACCTTCACTGAAGGAAGTAGGAAATGTCAGGACAGGGTGGCCTGGAAAGGGATCATTACAACAAACCCATACACCGAAAGGTAGAGTTAAGGACAGATAAAGTAAATAACTTTCCAACACGTTTCAAACTCATTTAATAAAAAATCCAGCCGCATTTTCATGGGTCCAGATAGAATTGACACAGACTATAGAGCTGAGAATAAGAACAAGACAGGAAGACTAAGTGAGTGACTACAACATTCCTTACCAAAAATTTATCAGCTGTAAAAATGCTCCTCTTGTTTTGCTATTCGTAGTTCTGACATCTCTGCTTCTGGTCCACTTTTTTTTATCTTTTCATGATAGACCTATGGCCATGCTGTGGACAGAGTGAAATCATGAGGCAAAAGAGTTTCGAGTGGAAAATAACTATTTATCACAATCAGTGGTTCAAAAACAAAAGTTGGCCACAATTGAGTTAATAAACTAATGCTTTTCTGTTAGTGCTCCTTTTCTGAAACTGGGTAATTTCAGTCCTTATACTAAGAACACACATCTGGAAATTCTTTTTTTTTCTTTTACTGCTTAACGTCTCATCATTCTGATTTTTGTCCAGGTATCAACAGCTGTTGGGGCTGTCCTTCAACTAATCAAGAAAGAAAAGGAAAAGGATGCTCTTGTGGAAGAAGCTGACGAAATCCAAATTCAGATGTGCTTGAAGAAAATTCCTCAAAAAAGGAAGACAGTTAATCTGTATGTATACAGAGTATACTTTATATATTTTTTTTTAAATAAATGTAATTTTCCTCCTCATTGGTTTACTCATTCGTAGTTCAATAGAATGTAGTATAGTAATGCAAGGCTGACAGCTCTCCCCTTTCTTGTTTCACCTGGTCTTGAATTGGATAATGAAGATAAGTTTAACACAGTGGATGGATGGAGTTATAAAAAAAAAAAATCTTGATTGAGCTTGATGATTTAGACTTCTTAGACAAATTAGAACAACAGCCCCACAAAATCCAGCAGATGGAGGGATACTATAAAAATGGCCACAACATCAATATTTAAACTGTTCTCATTAAATCGGTACTCAAAAGGAAGACTATTCATCAGCCTAGGCAGTGTCATGGACACTATTGTCAGGACAACACAGCTTCAGACATAAGCAAGAATAGTATTTCTACAGCAACAGAACTTGGAGTGTGACAGTGCTGACACTTTACATTAAAGGAAGTCTGTTCAGCTTTTGTATCAAGTCACTTTTGCTGTCAGGAGCTCATATAGTCATGTATAAAATATATGTGAAGGAAAACAAAGAGAAGCATCAAGAGATCTTTATCAAGTATGATAATTATGTTTGAAGAGTGCTTCATACCGGCTAGTCAGACACCATCAATAATACTAATTTGTGGCAAATCACACTGACCACCAGTCAAAAGTAAGGAAGATGGAGATAGGTCAGTCATCATACACTGAAGAAATCAATATCAAACTCAAGCATGGCATGAAATCCCTAGAGTAACAGGAAGAAAGATTGGCCGAAAAATACCTGGTGCTGAGACTTTGATAGGCCATGCATGAAAACAATATTAGGAAATTGCCTGAGATAGGACTAGTGTGCTGTATGTGATTCACAGCTTATAATGCGAGGAGGGTTGAGGGATGATGATGATGGTAGTAGTAATGAAGATGACGATGGTAATAATGACTTTGAAATTTTTCATCAAATTTTGTTCCATGCTTTTCATGACAGGAATTTTCCACATGCTCTTAGTCATCCTGATCAAGAAGTTTGTTTGTTTGTGAAAGATCTGGACAAACAAGACAGAGACTATGAGCCCACAGTTCACCACTTTCAAGAAATGTTAAAAAAGCATGGAATAACTGCAGTCACAGAGGTAAAAATGGGGGTCTGTTCTTTTTTGTTGTTTATTTTATTTAACTCTGTAATAGATGTAATAATAATGCAAAGGAAATAAAAACTTTGGCTGGCAAGTTTTCTGTGATAATGAAAAATGTAAGAGAGCGTTGAAAACAGTAGAGAAAATGAAACTCACAAAAAGCGACATTTTCAGATAATGATGAAAAGTAAACCATGAGTGAAATGAAATAGATAAAGTATTACCAAACATTGTCTGTGTCCGTCTTTTAGCGGTAAGTAGCCTAATCAGCTTTAATATATCGATTGTTAACATTGGTTTCATAGTCGGTTGGCTACAGAAACTGTTGGGAAAAAAAGAACACGACAAAGTCAAGGAATTCAACCTTTTAGAACGTAGAAAACTTGCAGTCAGTATAGTAATAGTCATTTCCTTGTACAGATATTCTTTGCCCTCTCATTTAATACAACTGTTAACTCATATTTTCAAATGGAACATTGATTCTTGATGTATAATTTAACTCAACTGAAAGTGTTCCATACTCCGGTTTAAGTGTCCCTTTTTGTTTTTGTGTTGTGGCATATTCTGTGGTAAACTTGCAATTTAATTGACACCATTTTGACGATATTTTAATTTAAAATTGAAATTTTCTTTGCCCAGTGGATGTGAAAACAATTTGATTTCAGGTAGTGATTGGAAGTTGTTATTCTGATTAAAATCTACTTATCTTTGCAACAGATAATTCCTTTGAAGTCTCTGAAGACAGAATACAAGCCATACGAGTCAAAAAGAAACTTGTCTAATGCATATGACATTTTCCTGGCTGATGCAAGAATTGTGCGTCTTTTACCAACTTATCTCGGGAAGCACTTCTATGGCAGAAAAAGGTAGGCATTATCTCTTTTTAAATATGGGCTTTTTAAGGATATTTTCCCTTCTATTTAATTTAGTTACATGTGTTTACAGTAGTAGTAGTATCGTTTGGCTACGACTACACTTCTAAATCATTTGTGTCAATCCAAGTCTGAAAGTCGTCGTC
>JBDFRD010542899.1:0-30458 GCA_039654405.1 Bullina lineata | reverse complement strand
GAGAGAGAGAGAGAGAGAGAGAGAGAGAGAGAGAGAGAGAGAGAGAGAGAGAGAGTGAGAGTGAGAGAGAGAGAGAGGTAGTTCTCTTACTTGTCATGTAGTACACTTAACTAAAATGATATATAATCTTTAATCAATGCTGGGTTACAAGAACAGGCGCAAAGCTGTAAGCAGGTTTGTTACGTTTTACCCCCCAAACAAGAGCCAAACCAACTTACTACTGTGTTTCTGTCGAGACCTACGAGTTGTTCTGCGAGACATAGTGGATATGTACAAATAGTCCCTTGCATATTCCCATTTCCATCGAAGAAGTGGCATGCGTTGTAAAAGCTGTTAAAACAATATACAAATGAAGAAGCTGCAAAGCTGAGGCAGTCTTAACTATGGTACTGGGTTGTGTGGTCCCCAAGAAGAGCAAGAAAAGCCATTAAGAATGGCACCATACTCACTGTTGTAATGGCCAATCAACTTCATTCTAGACCTGTATCTCCAGAGCTTACAATTGCGATAAAATATATCAACTGTTCGAATATTCTGTAGTTGGGGAATAGGCAGCCGCACGAACAACTGATAACAGAACAAGCAGGAAATGTCTGGAGCCCATGGAAAAAACTGACCGAGCTGATGAATGGAAAGAGCCTTTTGATTCCTCTTGGCCAGTAAAAAGCATCGGTGATAATGCTTATCAGAACAGTAACATTATGATGAAAGGTAGTAATTAAATATACTCTGTTCTTGCCACAAGTTAAAGAAAAGCGAAAGGACATCCAGGCTAATGCAGTAATCAAAGAAAGTAGTACAAAGAAAAGGGGGCGAACAAACTTGAAATACACTTAGAGTCAACAGAGGTGTAACAATTTTAATTTACCAAAGAAGGGAATACTGTATTTCAGTCAAGAGTAAAAGGGATAGTAATGGAAAGATGTATAAATGAATCAAATATTTCACTAATACATGAATGGCAAGTTGTGGGAACAAGAAGAACTGTTTATGTCCCAAAAGGTACTTACTATTATACTTTTGCAACTTCATCTTTGAACGGTGTCTCCAAAGACTACAATTTCGTTGAAATATTTCAACAGTGCGGCATGTCTGTTCTTGCAAGATTGGCAGGCGATGAAATAACTGGTATAAATTGATAAAATTTGATTCCAAATAAAGATAGCACTCACACGCACAAAATGTGTCAAAGAGTCCTTTATATTACAAAAGCTACATTGATTATTTCGTATGATTCACTTCTAAATGTAATCCTTAGAGAGAATTCAATTCTATTAAAGTATGGATACCAAGGAATAAAAACTTTCCACTCTTGTCACATCCAAGACCAAAGAACTGAAAAAAAATGTGTTTACTGACATTACTGTCATACTGTACGTTACTTGACTTACTTTTTTGTCGAAAATTTCTCATAGACCTTCTAGCTTTACTGTTTACATAGAGAAATTCTGTCACAGTGAATGCATCTTTTCTTAAAATAGGCATACGATGTAGAAGCTGAGAAGCAAAATGAGTGGAAACCGGAATATAATAAACAGCCTGTGTGTCACAAAAGCCATGGACTCATAAAAAGGAAGCAATGGACTAATTCACCGAAACTAAATCAGACCGATTGTGGTGCCCTTGTTTTTGGATTTTCACAAATGACATCAAATTTGTTCTGGTTCTTCTGAGCTGTAAACTTGTTTAAATTTAAGAGCCTAAAAATCATCTTGGGTTTACGCGTGGAAAACATAAAGCATGAGCGCAATAATAATTAACTTACTTGACACATTAGACATGCGGATGCGATGTGCTCGCATGTTAGTTCTTGAACGGCAAACATGAGCAAAAACAGCTGAGAGTCGACGGAAGTTTTTGCCGACCAGAGGCATTCGTTGGCACAACTAGTCAAATAAGACACGCAAAATAGCCAGAGAAGAATCATTTCTTAAGTCTCACAGAGTTATTCACAAATGCTCAAGAATAACACGTGGTTTTCCCAGTTTAAAAGTTGTAATGCCACATACTAAAAAGTGCAAACTTCTTGGATGACACACTGTTACCAGACACTGAAGGTTTCTTCCTATGGATTCTGCTACACAACAAACCCAGATGACTAGAGAAACCACTCACTCTTTTGACGAAAAGATCTCATTGACTTTTTGGACATACATCTCGCATAGAAGTATGTTTCAGTTCGCAATACATTGTTTTTCAGTAGAGGCAAACGTCTGTAGAGCTTTAAAGAGAATGCATGACAGTTACAACAGGAACACCAAAGATATATTGAATTTGTCTGGAACAATTGGAAAAACCCTTGACAGTAACAGCCCTTTTTCTTTCAGAGCTAATGAAATCAATTACAGCTAAATTATACATAAAAGAAAAAAATTTGTGTTCATACACCTAGAAGATAAATCACCCCAAAACAGAAAACAAACTATCCTTATAGCATTACTTACGGACACGTTTATCATACATTCGTTTCATTCCCAGTCGTGATCTGCAGTTGTGACTCACTACTGCCCCCAACCGAGCAACGTCATAAGAAAGTTTTGGCTGGCGACTCATTAACTGTTGAGTAACCAAAGTTATGGCTAAGCTGATGACACATGATGGTCACATTCATGGTGGTGTATTCAAGCTTATGATGTTACTAAAGCTTGAATATACCCACAGTGCCTAAGTTTCTCCTCCTACTCCAAAGATGAAAAAGAATGATGCTGCAAAGCAAGTGCAGAAATACCTAAAGACGAATCACATCTGCTTGTCTCTCCTAACATACTAGAAACTCTCAAAACCACGAGAGTAGGTATATCTGAAAATACTCACTGCGCCTCTGCAGCATCCTTTTCATACCTAGCCGTGAGATGTTGTTGTGATAGAGTTTCTCTGTTGCACTGGCACGATCATAACGTAGAAGAGGCATACGACGAAACAACTGAGGGAGTTCCATTTTTTTTCGCTCTTCATATTCGAGTTTGTTTTAAAATAAATATATCTTTTAAGTCGTAACTCATGCTTGGTGAAACAATTTTCAACATAAAAATTCCAGAGCAGAAATCCAATACCAAGTGGAAAAACTCGTATACACAATGAAGAATGAACACCTCAAAACTAGATATCATTACAAGTGTGCCTCCACTATTGACCTCCCAAAACTAGGAATGAAAAAAAATTTTTTTTTAATTTATAGCCAAGCTCAAAAAAGGTGAAAAGTGCTATGCAGAAAATTACCACAACAAAGTACAGAAGATTAGCGTGGACCCTAAGAATATTTAGAATGCTTACAGTAATTTACACTGAACAAACCTTCAGCGAATTTTTTCTTGCTTCTTTTAAACATTTTTGACCTACAGTTGGTGTACATTATTTCATCAGTGCGGGTCTTATTGCAGCGAAGAATAGGAAGTCGTCTAAAAAGCTGAATAATAGAGGAAACCAAAGCAAAAGAGAACTCCATTGTCATATACAACAGGAGGCTAGCATAAACATCAGCTGCACCAACAAAGAGCCTTTTTTTTTTTTATGGTGATCTGGTACATACAGGTCCACCAAGTCTCTAAATTGATTCCATACAAGTAAAGAACTAGGTAAACATATCACTAAATTTTTCCTTGGTATGGGTGTTTACACATCTATATGTATAGCTTTCATATACACAACTTAAGATATAGGACTTTTATTTTTTTGCTACAAGAGGGATTCAGGAAAGCAACTGGAAAGACAGAAAAGGCACCAAGTTTGTTTCTTTTCTTTTCTTTTCTTTTTTCTGTTGTTTTTTTTATATAAGGCACATGGTTGTCCAAATAAATTAACCGAAGTGTGGTAAGATAATGTGTGTGAGTGTGCGCACGCGCAGAAAAAGTATTAACTTTTGAATTACCTCTTGAATGTCTTTTTCGATAATAGTGCACTCGAGCACGGCTGTTCATATAGAGATGTTCCTCAGCCCTCAATGGTGCTGCCTTAAGAATTGGCATTCTTACCAGTAGCTGCACAATAAACGTGTTGGGATATAAGACGAAGGAATTAAATTACAGGACAATGAGCACCCATGATTTTGTTCAACAGTGATATACAGAGGTGTCACAAAAGCCTAATCATTTTGCCTGAACTTTTTTTTTGCTTCATGACAAGACGGTAAAGTAAAAGTTGAGAGTGGCTCATGATACATACTTTATAAAAAAAACAAATTCCATTGCCCGCCGATTCACCAAAGCCGGAATTATGGTAATTGCCGGAAAAGTGACACCTCTTCTATTTTTGTGTCCCCAATCTACTGAGAAAAACTGGTTTAGAATGTTTAGAACAGAAGGAAAGGATAAAGCATATATTCCAGATCTTTATTTGCACGCCATAGTGTAGATGAAAAAAGAGACGATAGCAAATTCTGAACATCATTTAAAATGTACTCGTTTCCCAATTCAGAATCTGGACTGTAATTCCTGATGTACAGTAGAGTCCAGAGCCCAGTTATCTCAAACACAGAAATCATGAATTCACGGATATGTCGAACATAATTCTCAGCCCCGTTTAAGCCCTTATCTTCTCTTTGCATTGACGGCACAGGATTCTTGAATACCCAACACATGTTATCTCAAACCAATCCACGTGGTTGTTGGACAGAAAAGGCTGTTTTTGACGAGTGGGTTGGGGATGTTGAGAGCGTAGTGGAGGAGGAAGCACAATGGTGGGGGGTAGTTGTGAACGCGGTGCGGCATTGTGTGACATGTATTGTTGGCCTAGCCAGTGTAATGCGCAGAAGTGGGCCTACTTTTGCACTGTATCACAAGACTTATTGCTCACAAGTAATACTGAAGATTCATAGGTCCACTCTACCATAGCAGAAGAGAGAAAAACTAAACTGTCTAACGTTAAAAAAGAAATGTGAGATTGTAGCTCTCGTCGATCAGAAAACATAGCAAAACTGACATTTGTAAATAGTTTGAAATACCAAAGTCAACATTGTCTACCTTCATCAAAAATCGGGACAAAATCAACAGTATTAGAGAGGGATGCCAACCGAACAGAAAGAAGCAACGCACGGTATAAAATCTGACGCTATCGAGAAGGCTTCGTTTGTTTGGTTCCAACAAGCCCTGGCCATGTTCTATTACCTCCCTTGTTTTTTTCTTTATTTCTCTCTATTACAAGTGTCTTCATGGAAATAACGAATTACGGATATCTCAAACACTTTTTCCAATCCCTGACGAGTTTGAGTTTTCCGTGTTCGACTGTAGTCATGAGTGACATATGATGGACACAATGACATTAATGATAGCACATCATAACCAATGCACATGGATTGATAGGGAGAAAGCCAAATGATCAAAAACAATCTCTGACACATAAGTCTTGACAACAGACTGTTGGTGGTCTTGCATTATTGTGTTCACAAGAAACTTGCAGTTGTAACAGCGAAGTCTTTTTTGGTTACTATGTACACTATGGCCTGAACAGTATTGGACAACCTGTAATGAATCTGCTTTCCATTATTCTCCCACTCCTCTCTTTACAGTTTCCAAAGATTTGTTATGTTATTAGCCTGAGTCTGCACCTTGAAGGAATCAACAGGCTCAGCAAACAATCTTGTAACTGGAGTACAAACATGAGAAACCACAGCAAAAACCCACCACACAAAGGCTGGAATGAAAAGAAGGATGCAAAGTTCCTATGAATGTTTTCTTTATAATAAGAAACGTGAAAGGGGAGTCCTTTGAAACAAAAAATCAATACTTTATGAAATATGCATTACATTCTCACAGCCATACCATAAGATCTGATCCGTGCTCTGGAAATTGTCTTCATTATCCTTGTGTAGGCCACTTGTTCACAGCGTAACGGATTTAGCCGAAGTATGGGCACACGCCGAAATAACTAGGGAGTGATTAATAAATAAAAGAGTGTACTTTTAACTTTCTACCAAGCACGCAAGATACAAATTACCTAAGTGCTTCTTGTCCCGATCCCTGTACATTCTTCTCATACTGTTTATATAGAAATTCTCCATCACGTTGTAAAAGTTAAGCCGCAGAATGGGAATACGTCTGAACAGCTGAGAACAAGTAAGATGATTAAACCACTAACCATTTATTATCTATTTACATTTCTCCATGATTACTAGTGGAAAAAATATTTTAAAAAAACTCAAATAGCACAACAAAAGCAAAAGAGCCAACAAGTGATCACGGTATCACCCCGGGGAGGAAAAATCTCCAACGGACTATGACAGATAAAAATGACTTTCTTCTTAACCTGGAGTCAGGTAGAGTAAAAGAATTATCATGTTCTGACAAGATTGCACATTTTCACATATATGTATTACAAAACACTTCCTTCCCATTTCACAGTGAAATTAAAAACAAAGATAGAACTAGACTAATGAAATGTAGCTTCTAAACAGACACCTGAATAAAAGTGAAAAGTACAGAAACCTATTATCTGCATGCACATCAGCCTGGCACTACTAGAATTACAAGCAAACCATTATCCCCACAGAAACAATGGTTAGTACACAGGTAAAATACAAAGAAATGATTACAGATCAAGATATGCTCTGAAACTACATACAAGTACTTACTGAATGTATTTCTGAAGTTAGCTCTCAAACGCCTCTTTTGCATTTTCCGCGTTGAATTTATATAGAATGTCTCAAGTGCTCTTTTGCGATGGTAAGTAAGCACAGGCATTCGAAGAAAAAGCTAGGAGAATTTTTTGTGGACGGGAGAAAGAATGATAGCAACAGTGAAAAGATTCCTATAGTCAGAACATGCATAACAATCTTAGACTCCCTCAGCATTGTCTCCAGTTAATGCAACCCCTTCCATCATCTCGAAACAGAGCACTTTCAGAAAGAGAAGAAAGCTTTAAAACATTTCAGGTAGGATAACTTTTTTCTTTTTCTATAAAGCTATCCCACCACCTACCTAAAAAAGAAATGCTCGAGTCCTTCTGGCGCCACCTGCGCATATTCCTTGAGGCATTCTCGTAAAAAATGTGTGTAGATCGCTCATGATCCATCCTCAAGACAGGCAATCGTCCAAACAACTGATAAGTTGTGACACAAAAACCAAAAACTGCTCCAATAACAAGAACATGAACAACCAAAATCCACAATACTTGAAAAGTGCCACTTAACGAAGCAAAATCATACCCCCAAACCACAATAAAATCCGCCTTTTTGATATACGTGATGTCATCCCATAATTGGGAACAAAGTATCCAAATGTGGAAATCACAATTTATTTCTTCATGAATGAAAACTTCAACCTGCTGGCAACAAGCCTTTTGCCAAATAGTATGGTGAGAGTTGAAATGCATGGGGTGTGTTTTCTATAAGCTACGCTCTTTGTCTACTAGCCTTAACATAAAACTTAAAAGCACTCACTTTTAGTTTTGTCTCTGCAACGCCTTACAGACATCTTCTTCATTGTGTTTGCATAGAATAAGGACTCCACCCCAAGTGCATCATGACAAAGAATTGGCATGCGGAGGAACAACTGATAGTGACAAAAAAATACAAGAGCTTGATATCGATAAGAAATATAATATTGGCTACTCAGACACATGGAATCAAGAGCCTTCTATCTGCTTGTGCTGCAAATGTTTTACTGTGTACCAAACCAAATTATTATAACAGGATTTAACAATATGAAAACAACTGAAGACGATCTCAATTCTGTAAATTACAGTGACTAATAGTATTCATAATATTACTATTACAGTGTACTACTTACTTTTTGATTTGGTGCGTCTATATGCTAATTTAGCCATTGTGTTGATGTAGAAATACTGCACAGAACGTTCTTCACAAGACCGTAGGAAGGGCATTCTACGGAGGAGCTATTGTGAAAACATATTTTAAACCCTTTTGCTCACCTGGTCTTGATTTGTTTTTAATTATTTAGCAATAAATCGGCTAACCAAGAAAATATTCAACTTACTTGGAGCTCGGCATCTCCTATATGATAATTTAGCTGAGATCACTTTGAGTACATAAAGACGTGCACGTTCTAGTTGAAAGCCAAGAATTGGTGTTCTTTGCAGAATCTGCCATGGAAAGTTGTGTCTGTTTTAAGCAACAGAGTCCCAAGGGCAGCATACAAGACAGTATTTGAAGACAACAAAGGCAAAATGCAAAAAAAAAAAAGTTTACACTAAGAAGAAAGCTAGAGACACAAAAAGTCCAGCATATTGTGTCAGTCAGAATTGTCGCACATAAAATCATTGACTTAGTGAAGGGTTAATACATACTTTATCATTATTAATGAAGAGTTTATGCTGACTGTCAAGAACGCTTTCCCCACTGACAGATAAGTGAGAAATGGTGTACACTTAGAACAATTACCAACTGATGCCAAATGACAAAAAGAAAGACACCAGTTGATGGAAAAGACCACATTGTAAGGATAAGGATTTTAAATCAGAATCTCCAAATGTCATGAACATTTAAAAAAAAATATTTGCCTTTTTTATCTTGGGGGATAAAATGACACAATAAAGGGGCTGGCCAAGAATAAAGACAACCAGACACAAGAGGAAAATGAAAAACATCTTGTCATGACCTGATTTTTCATGAGTTTGATGAAAAAATGCAAAAGAGAAAACAAATTGGCAATTTCCTTTAACTCTTTATATGATCAATAAAGCCAAGCTTACAAATGGAATGATGAACCTTGCAGGATTTTTCCCTCAGGAAACAACAAATTTTCAGGAAATTCACGTTGTCAGCAGACATGGAGTTGAACGATTCATTTGAAGCAAGTCCTTAGTATACAAGATAATAATGTATGACATTCCTAGCAACATCAATCATCTCCTGTGGCCCAAGAGTTTAGTAAATGCGTTAAACAAGAAAAAGACCCATATATACCGAAAGAAATCTCTTATCAGATCACCGTCTTAATAGGCTCAAAATACCTCTCATGCTCAACCCTTTTCCAGTTTTGATCAGATACTTCCCCTTGATTGTTTGATCAGTATTTAATTTGGGAACAAGAAGAGTGGGGTACAGCATTCAATATTGTCCATATGCACATAAAACTTTTGTCTCTGATGTGGCAGTATCATGGTGTCATTGTGGCCAATTCAATGAGTTTCATGTCAGAAATGACCAGGCTTTTTAATGTTTTGCTTTTTGCTCTTTCTTTTGGACTAGCACGGTCACAACCGATCCATGTATATAAACAACACAAAAACAAGAAATGTCTCATCTCTGCTTACAATATAAACTTTAATGCTGTTGGAATTTATTCCCGACATTACTCGCACTAGATTTTGTTTGCCATTAAATACTGTATCCAAATAAAAAGAAAATGTGCAAATTACAAATCCACCCAAAGCTACTAAAGAGCATTATTTCCTCTATTTGCCTCTGTCAATAATTTGTTTATAATTATACATATTGTCTCGATGCACCCAGCGATCCATTCATTGTTCCCTCATAAAAATAATCTATCAGTATTTTTTGCTTCAATGTACTGTGTTTTATGTTTTGCAAAAACAAACATTTGCAGGCGTGAGAATGCTGTTCCACAATTCAAGCATGCCTTTAAGACCACATGCAGTGGGAAGTTTCAAGAGAAATATCAAAAGAAGAAATTTAGTCTTGCTGGAATTGAAATGAGAGCAGAGTCCATATCAAAATATCGAAGAAGCTAAGTTTACTGCTTTTTTTTAACTGCATGTCCAAGCAAAGAATCAAGTTTCCATCCATAAATAGTAACCCTTTTTGTTACAATGCTTTTTTGAATCAGTGAACTTGTCTAAAATTAGTTGAATAGACAGAAATAAAAAATGACCCTTGCAGGAACAATTTCACAACACAAAGCTGCTGATATTATACACCTGTATATAATAAACTGTTTTACGAATGGGACAAAACTAATTTTAACTAAAAGTAAATGAAGTGTCTTCACACACACAAAAATTGTCTTCACATAAAATAAATTGGCAGTATAAATTATTAGTAATAGTTAACCACACAAATTACTTGTAAAGATTTGGGCCTTTTCAAAGGTTTAGCAAAGCATTGGGTTCCTGCCTTTTACAACGTGGTGAACTGTTCCATCTCAAACAACTTTTCCTCAACCAGGATCACTTCTATAGAAAGGGTGTATGAGTTCAAACATTGCACAGCCTACCGGAAAGCAAAATTTAACTTTATCTAATTACTCCTATGAAGAAATATTTTCAAAAGCACATGCTATTTTTAAGTGACTGAAGACTGGTTATGGGGGTGATAAATTTAACACATAACTTGCTTCAACACAAGGAGCCAAGACTTTGTAATAATACCACAAGAAGGGTTTCTACAAATCTAAACACATATGTATTATGATGTTTCAAAACTTTTAATCTCTCATTGAACAAGTGAGGCTGAATAACAGACAAATAATAATAAACATAATAAAACCAACTACTTTGCCACTTACTTCGGTCCCATCTGCAACCTGGAGTCAGTAAGACATCCCAAGTTTCCGTTGAAACACAGTTCCAAAGAATGGGCGACTGTTGCCAAAGTTCCCTTTGTGCCACATCTCAAAGGTGGGAGGGTTGGGCACTTACACAATTTCATACCTAGATTGCTAAGACTTACCTTTAAACTGCCCCCCTCCACAAGATTCCTAATGCCAAAGATTAGTGAATTGTTCAGGTACTGACTGTACGAAGAAGCTAATAAGTTTTTGATGTCTGAGGATTTTTTCTCTCAATGTTTGTTTGCTTGCCATTTTAACACTGTCTGATTTTTATAATTATGAACTAGAATGAATAAAACTCAAGAAATGTCCAAAAACAGCACAATATCAGAAGCCTCCACAGGGACAAGAAATGTACCACAGAAAATAAGGAAAGACCTACATGAGAAACAGATGAGACAAGACCTAAAACAGTCCTAGCAGAGATCTCAAAGTGCTCAGCATATTGACTGATGTAAGGGATTACAACCAAAAGGAACCAGAATTTGGAGTTTCTTCTCTCTATAGAAAATGTGGCCAAAAACAGAATGCCCTAAATATGGGCTGTTTCTTTCATTTCCGAATTTTGATTACACTGGCATTACAACTTTGGAAATTTTTGTTTCACCACAGCACCAAAATCAAAAGGGCTCTTTATATTAAGCGTAGTTGCTCTTGTTTCAAAATAATTTACAAGTACATTTACTTAATAAGATAAGTGCAGTGCAACAATCTCAGGAATTAAGCCAGAGAAACATAAAAACTGTTAGTTTAGTGTCATTTCAAATAATGACACAGAAATTTGGCATGCATGTTTGAGCTCAGTAAACACCAAACTAAAGCGTTTGGAGAGACTGCTCTTCTACTAGAATTTCCACCAAAAACTCGAGTTTCAAGTTTCACAAATACTTCATTTCTGAATGTGTTGTACTGCACTCACAAAAAAAAAAAAAACATGGGTCAATCATGTTACACGATACAGTGGAACCCTCTGTATTTGTTCTGAAAATGTGACAATAAAAAGATAATAACCAGTCCTGGAATAAACCATAAACTGAACACCAATGGATATAAAAAGAAACCCTTGAAATTGAAATGTACTCAAACCCACACACTCATATTTTACTGTCTGACCAGTTTCATTCCTCCCTATCTCAGTCGTGTCATGCATGGCAATGCATACTAATGAAAGCTTCAAAAACTGTTCACTGGAGAAAAAAAAACTGTTATTTATTCTACAATTTTAGCCAAAAGTCTCTTTAAAAAAATGTATAATGCAATTTGTTTTCCACAACATAAAAAAAATGTTAATTGAATGAGTTCCACTGCATTAGTCTAACTGATTTACATTATCATGAAGTAAACATATATGAGTCATTTTGAATGTGTTGAATGTCAATTTTGCGAGTTCTTCCCCAGACTGCTTTCCATTTCCTTAACTCTTTGAGACTGCAGTTTTGGCCATGAACTACATGATGGGACATACAAATATTCAATCTTCCTCCATTTGCTATAAGAAAACCACTATATTTTTTGTAAGAAATTTATCTTATATAAAAATCAAATGTCTCAAATCTGTACACAAAAATGGTCTCACCTTCAAGTGATATTTGAATGTACAGATCCTGAAAGTGCATGTCTTCAGGACAAAAAACTGTCCTATGCAGTCTCACAGAGTTAAGAAAGTGACAATTGTAGTGTCTGGTGATGTTAATACGTGAAATTGAAACTAAGTGAAAATGTTATGTTTAATCTTACATGCATAGCATTACTGTGAAGCAAAATCTTTAGCTCATCTTGCTTTTTTTAATTGTTTTTAAACACTGCATACGAAATCATTCAATATGGATTAAATAATACAAATCATCCCTCTTCATGTTTTATTTTCCACATGTAAATATAAACAGTAGAACAATTTTGCTTCACGTATTGCTTGCACATTCTTTTTTTATATTTTAGCATCAAAATAACATTGGTCAATAGACTGGATTCTGGGAAAACCATTTTTTTTCTAGCCCACTAATAGTGAAAGGTGGAAATTTAAACACGAAAATTGTCTTGTGTATAAATACTCATGCTTATACTACAGAGGACCACAAAAAAAATGTCTTATTGCAGCTGGAATGTGAAGCAACCAACAGCTTTCTTGAACCATAATATATGAATGAATATGTCTTCTATTCAGCTTTGTTTTACAATTTTAGAAACATAATCCAGTCTACTTCAAGGATCATAACAAAATACAAATTTAGAAACTACTAGGATGCTTTATGAAATCAAATTTGTATAGGGAACACTGGAAAAGATCCTCCAGTTGCCCTTTCTGTCTCTCAAACAATAACTTATTTCATTCTCAAGTAAAGCTTTCGTGAAATTATGAATTTTATTTCATTTTAAAATAATTGGTCCAATTGAGACCATTTCCATCCTAGTATGAAACAAGAGCATCTACATATTATAAAAGTAATTTAGATATGTAAAATTACAAACATTTCTCATTTAATACAGATAACAAATCACATTTCAATGCTCTAAAAAAAAATTCAAAACATCAACAAATGAAAGATTTTTTTTTATTTTTAAGCATCTATGGCAAGATGTGATTCAGAATGACATAAACAAACTTAAAAGAGTTACATGGCATTTATTCTAAAGTTGTGCTGAACATTTCCAAAAGTGATTTGTTATCTGCAAACTACAATAGAATAACACTACTCAGAGTAAGTCCAGCATTTCAAAAATACAAGAGATAGTTATTTCTTGCTCAGAAAAAAGCAATTTATATATAATTAGTATATTACAGTCAAACCTGCCTAGACGGAAACCTGCCAAGACGGAATCTTATCATCATCATATCATTGTTCCCCTCACTGCTAGACCGCCAGAGCCATAAAATTATGCAATTGCCCTTTGGCTGCAGGTGGTTTGGTGCCAAAGCACGTGACTTAAGATTGACTAATCAGGAGTGTTGATACCGTGTGATGTAAAACCAAAGCATCGTGGCCAGTGAAAATGAGCCTTTTATTTTTACGGACAGTAAAATAGGTCCGTGGTCCCATCACAGGTCGCTTGTTTTGCGTCCGAAGAACCAATCACTGACTTCTTTGGGTTATTTAACGATGGTTTTCCAGTCCCGGATGCTTCCAGGTCTGATATCACCGACAGAGAACCAATCAGCATTTACTCCAGGCTATTTAAGACCAAGGTAGCCCCTGCCCACCCCCACACCTACACAAGGCCCCCTGCAATGGCCCTGCCTAGTCCGTCGGCGATATCGGGCCTGCAAGCGGAAAACTAACAAACAGAAACCAACGGAACCTGCCTTAAACGGAAACCTGCGCAAGACGGAAACTTTTTTTCCTTCCCTTCCCGTCATGGACAGGTTCGACTGTATAAGTATTTCTGACCAGTGGCAGAACCAATTGTTCTTTTCTTTGATGATCAAAAAATTAAAAGACCAAGATAAGCTTTTGCCTTTACTCTGAGTAGCAGCACAACCCATCAAAGGCCCATGACATTGTAATGAATAATGTGTTCCAACAACAACAGAAGAGATAATGAATATATGCAGAAGTATTATATGACAATACACTTTCCTGTTTTATGCAAAAAAAAAAAATAATGTACTATCAAGGTTTTAGCCTGAAAATATTTGCTATAAATATGATTTGTTTTTTTTTATATTTCCTCCAAATACCACGGAAGCAGCAATTGTGCCTAAACTATAGATCTACTAATTTCAGTAAAACATGCAGTCTTTTTTAAAGTTATAAGATGGGCACATGCATAATTATCAAAAAAATTTAAAGTATGTCCAAAACAAAAAAAGTTGTTATCCTATTAAAACATTTTTAAACTACTGTTATACTTTATACCCCTTCCATTCCAATTCTGACATATTTCTCATCTACATACCCCTATGTCACCCAGTCTTCCCTTCATTTGTTTTTCCACTTTTCTCCATTTCCCTCTCACTCCTCTCTATTTTTAGCATACACAACCCTTACCCCGACTACCATTCCCGTACTTCATTCAATGTCCATTCTCTTCCCACCATCCTCTGGGCCACCTCTCACCCATTTTTTCCATTAATCATCACCATTGCTTTCCCTTCCCCAGACTTAAGTCATAAGGTCAAGTTGGAACACATTTTATGCACTACAAATCATGGTTTTTGAAGGAATGTGCTTAAGAAAAATATGACACCTACCTCTGCGAGAGCTTTGTCAAACAATTCTTTATCACGCTTACCCGTAAACGGGTACATAGCGTGAGCCTCGCGCATATTGCGCTGTGGAGGGAAAAAAAGACGAAAATAATACAAAAAATAAAAAGTGGTGCCAAAATGTATGTAATTAATGTCAAGTACATCTTTTTTTGGGGGGGGAGAGAATAAGCATGAATTCTTTCCTAAAATCAAAATACAATGGTCTCCGCCTAAGAGCCTGATCTGCCTTAGAACCCGCCATTCTCGTGAAACAGAATTTTTCCTATATAATTTGTTAGCACAAGCGCCCAATTTCAACTAAAAAATCAGCCTAAGAACATGGTCCTCTTACCCCACTGATTTTTTTTTTTAAAGCAGCCGCCGCCTAAATCATAACAAACACTGTCAGCCGCCCTGCCTTTGTTCTAGGGTTAAGCCCCAGCCATGGTGGAAAGCAAAGCCACGTTCTCTCTGCCCCATTGCCCCACCCCATCCCCGTTCAGCAGGCTAAGCCTATCCGCTCTCCCCGCCCGAAGTGTCCATTCAGCTCCAATCCTCCCCCCAACCCCCTTGCCTCTTAGACCTCCCCATTGTCTCAAAGTCGTGTGACCCCAGAACCCAGTCTCACCCCTACCCAGCCATGATGCAATAGCACTCTGTTTTGACCTGCACAGGCCTAGTGGAAGTGGCATCTCAGTGGGGGCTCAGAACAAAGATGGGTTTTAAGTCAAATTTTATGGAATGGAGCCGACAGCGCCTTGCATTGTTTTGCGTAATGGAGACAGGGATAGTCTGACATGGAATAAGCATGGTTTTGATGGGTGGTTTTAAAATTTAAGTTACCCAATCACAGATTGATTTGGTCAGAATTGACACTCCATTAATGTGTTAGTGCGGCGAGAAATGGGGGCTATTATGTTATACATGATTTATCCCCCTTTGAAATCCGCCTAAGACCTCGATGCGGCTAAGAACACGGTAATCGTGTTTCCCGATGGGCCGGTTCTTAGGCAGAGACTACTATATGAGAATAAGGGAAAGGAATTTACTATTACTCTCTCAAAAAACAAAATAATTTATGATATGCTTCGTCTAAGCAAATTAATTAAGGCTACATCAATATTTTAATAATTTTCTTCCATCCAAATGCACTTGAGGTCCTGGCCTGTGAGCATAAAATGTTTGGTTTGACAAAATACAATTTAAACAGGAAATGTCTCTGCATACCAAGGGAGAAGTAATGGTAAAGTGAGCTTACTCACCAAGTTTCTCACGCAATTTTAATAAATCATAAAATGATTGTGTGTAAGTGTGTGTGAGTTTGATCTTCATCATAACTACCTTTGACGGACGGTTTTGGCACGTTGACTTGAAACACATCTTGATAACATATTAATGGCTAATTCAGCCGAATTTGAAAAAGAAAAAAAAAAGAAAAAAAAAGGTCTCTATTACTTACCAAGAATGTTAAATGTTGATCTGTTCCTTTTCTATAATACATTTCAAGCTCTTCTTGTTGGGCACGGGTCAACCCTGGGAATACAAACAGATAATCTCGATAAAACAAATACTTCAAACAATTTTGACAAATCTTCTTAATGTGTTTTTTCTTTAAAGTTCTCCAACAAAACAGTATTTTGAGATTAGTGGTATGACAGCGAGTAGGTTAATATTTAATGTGAATTATTTTTAGAGGTCAAATGAAAATGAGCACGGTAGAACATATGTAAACTTCACTTCCAACAGCCAAAATTAGGATATAGCTTCATTTTAACTAATTTTCCGTAAATTCAATTAATAAAGGAGGTGAAAGACAAGAAGCTTACATTGAGTTACATGCTAAACTGTATCACATAAGTTCCCTTCTTCCTCTTTATTTTTGGAATGCATGAAAGCAGCAAAGAAAAAAAAATGCAGCCACAGCAAGAAACATATATGTATTTCTACTACAGCATGAGCAAGAAATATAAAATAAATAAAAAATCCAGTAATGACTTTCAATTACTGTATCACATATGAGCATTAAGTAAACAGCAAATTGAATGAAAGCATGATTAAATCACTAAAACAACAAAGTGCAGTAAAGAGTAAGTAGCTTCCAGAGTACTCCATACTTTATTGGGGGGGTGTATGGGATGGGATGCCCTGAAAGCCATTTTTCATCCAGAAATTAGGCGAGTATGTTTAAAAAAAAAAAAAAAAAAAAAACTCTTTTATAACACTGATAAAGTTGTGATTATCAAGCAATTGATGGAAGCAGTTCCAATGGCTTTTGATGCTTGGTATAATAATCCCATTAAACAAATAATAGTAATACTTATGAGTCAGATTTTCTATTGCACATTCTTTCTTTGAATCTAATGAAACACAATGCATGAGCAGTCTTGAATGTTGAAATACATCTTTAAAAAGGAAGTTTTGGAGGGTACCAAGAAAGTAGATCTTTGTGACAAAACATAATTCACCCTATTCCAAAACAGTAACATTTTTTAAAATTGAAATGGTCAGAAATATGCTTCAATTTTTTTTTATTTGTTCAGTGAAGAAAAGAACATTTGTAATCCTAAACCTAGATTATTCTGTGGCACAAATTTCCCTCCCCATGTGTGTGTTATTTCACTTTTGTTTTCTTCGCAGACATTTTACACTTCATACATATGGGATTGAATAACAAGAAAATATCAAATTGTAAGAATGGTAAAAACAGGTCAATCCTTGATCTATTTCAAAGCAGTCTACTTTCAAATCAGCCTCAATTTATTTCAAACGCAGGTTTGTGGACATAAAAAATTATTAAATATTCAAAAGCATAACTTATTAGTTTGTTCTTCATATCTGAAATTTGCTTGTCCTCAGATTACAGATATTCCTTTAGTTATTGGTTGCAGCTTTCTTTTCATTTAGCAGAGAATGAATTCGTGTGATGCAAAGTGAGTGTTCAGACAGGGCCCTCTGGTTTCACTGTAACATATTTTTTTTTAATGCTTTCTATTTGAATCTGATCTTCATAAAATTAAAATTCCTAGAATAGTTGCTCAGCAGGAACATGGCCTGGAGATATTCTAGTCAACCAATACAGAGCAACCAGACTGCCTAATTGTCCATTCCAATTTTAACAGATACTGGTTACCCTAAATTAACATTATCAAAGAAACAAGTGACAATTGTGCCTTAACAATTATTCCTTTAAAATTACCTAGAGCTAGGGACGATTTTGATGTATGGAGATGGCATAATTTGGCAATTTTGGTTTTTGTTTTTATTTTGGTTCCTGAGCACCCTTTTGCTGTCAGAAATAATGCTGAATGCCAATGTTTGTGCAAGAAAGGAGTACAACCGAACAACAAATACAATGAGTTGCCACTCTCTTACATAGAGATGAGAATTTTTGTTCTGTGATATATACAAGAGCAAGAGGACAGTAGAATAAGGAGTAAGCAATATACATGTATATGACTTACACAAGGCCTGTTTGGCGCTTCAAAGATTCATTTTCCAGCAAGTCTTGGGAAATTTTGCATTCAGATTCTTTAGACAGTTACTCCTCATTTTCAACCAAATAAGATTCACCCACAGTATTTCATAGTGTTTTTGTCAGTTTTATTTTTCTCTTTTTGAGTGTCATTCCATGCAAATGAAGCAATCATGAGCTACCTAAGGGGAGACGCTGCTTCTGGTGCCAATCTTTTAAATCAAATATTTTTCTGCAAATTTCTTTTGACGTTCCCGTTACATCGCTTACACTTATACCAAAAATGCTGCAAAAAGAATTTTAAGCTTCCCAAAACCATGGAAATGAGAGAAAAAAACGGAAAGTAAACAATATAATAGCAACTTACACAAAACCTTAAACTCAGGATCTACCTGTACTAGATCAACAGGCTGAGACATTTTTGGAAACATTGGGTTGATATCTAAAATGTGACCCAGGTTTTTTTATAATATTCTGATAAATAAAAAAAGTTATATTTTTTACATTATTTAGTATTACCAATACATAGCGGAAAACTCAAGAAAATTTAGACATATTTAAAAAAGCTTATACTCTATGCCATATGCCAAATTTCAAGTATGTATCTTTAAAAATAGCTGAGTTTTAGGCTTTTGAAGGGGGGAAAATGTATGTTTCCAGTCATTTTGACAAAATGCAAAAAACAAAATGGAATAAGGACTTCAAAACTAGAAAAACAATCCACAAATGCTTCCAACAAACATCATTTTTAACATGAATTTGTTTATTTGGGGTGCTAAAACCATTTGTAATGTAAACACCAAAAATCTCAATATCGATATTTTTGACGAAATTGGGCAATCAGATGCTGTGTGTCCCCTTAATACAAAAGTTCACACTGTAAATTGATGCACCAATACATTCAATCACTGCACATATAAATAAAATTAAATAACAAACACTTGTGAATGAGGCCGCTTTTTATTTATTATTCAGACTTCTATCATTTCACACGATTCCTTAAAAGTTTCATACTAATGCGTGGTCATAGTTAAAATCAAACAATAAAACAAACACAAAATCAGAAAAAAAATGTGAACATGAAATGTTAACTTTAATTAATAAATAAGGCATATTTTTTTTTACTGCACAATGATTATTTCACAACATATATGAGGAGTCCAATCTAATCCTCGGTGAGACTTCTGACCAACAATAATTTGCCCCTTTGTTGTATAAATGTAATCCCTTCCCCCCAAATAAGAAATAGGCCCAAGTATTTACACCTGTCCCTGCCTTCGGGGTTACTTCAGTCCTCATTAATATAATATTCATAACTCATTATCCACATGTTCCTGTTATTTTTACTCACTCATGCAACGTTGATTAACAAACATTTATAGGCCTCCATCATACTATACTGAGAGGTACCGGTAAATTAAGATTCTAATTCTATGGACCACAAACAACTTGATGAAGTTTCATATGAACCCAAGCCTGAAATAAGGTATAAGATGAAGATGTATATGGACACACAACACGGCATGACATTAAAGAGACTAATGAGGTATTGATTCATAATGACAAATATAAATGAGACATTTCCATATTTTTTTAATATTAATTTCTACAAATATTAATGATCTATACATGATGGTGAATACAAGACCTAACCAAAATTATTTTAAAAGGGTCTACATGACAACACAACTTGATCAGGTTATTTATTGTTGGTTTTCCAGGCCTGTTTTTGTCAGGTCTGGCTGAGACAATGCAATTTACATCATTACACTTTAAGTCCCTGAAAAAACTTATGAATTATATATCAACAAAACATCCATGTATATATTTCTTGTATACAGTCAATTAAAAAGAAAAAACAGACTGATGAAAAATATAGCACTTACAATAATAACTAACTTAGTGAGCCCTGATATAGCACCAGATGAAATATAAATATATTTTGCACACTAGTAAATGACGAACATAACCACTGCGATTTGTAATTATAACATCTACTGACCTTCCACTGTGTGCGACAGCTTTTCATGAAATTATGAGTCATTTCTCTTTACTGCCATCTTTGTCTTGTTTTTGAAAGTGGTTGATTTTGTATAAAATTTTGTTGGATGTTCTGAAACTTTATTTTCCACATACTTGAGCTTTCCATCTGCATTTAATTTCTTACATCATTATCCCTGCATAAGTAACACTCGAAGACACAATACATGACATCACAAGATGTTCATTTTCTCATCTCTCTCTGTGGTGTATGGAAAAATTCTTGAAACTGTGATCCTAGACTTTCATATTTTTTTTTTTATCTTTCTCTCATTATGATATCTACTACTAGTTGTTTTTTTTTCATATTCAACAATTACTTCTTATTCTCTGTCTCCTATGTCGCTACATCCCCATTTCATAGGTACTCTGTATTATCAGAGAGTGTGAAATGTTCATGGATAGAATTTTAGATTCAGAAATTTTGCACGGACAGCAGCAGTTGAGCGATTTTAGACTGTCAAAGGATCCTTAACGTGAGTAATGTACACATGGGATCTCCAATTTTTATGGCTCATCTCCAACAGAACTCTTGTGTTTAGACTGTCACTACCCAGTTGAAGTCGAGGGTGGACAAAGATGAACAAGTTCGCCATTGGCAAGAATCAAACTGAGACTGATCTCCTCAGTGAGCAAAAGCTTGCCCAACTGAGCTATTCTGCCCCCATCACTTACAATCAGACTATTCATTTAAGTCCCCCCCTTCTTTTATCTGCAAAAAACTTTTATTCATTAATAACAGCTTGTCTTTCAAGTCCCCACAAAAGTTGTGGCTGCAAACACATTCACTGGCAAGTCATTTCCAAATTTTGCTCCTTCCGTTTGAGCATCTTTACAAAATTTATGACTGAAGTTCTTGGGATGCGTATCTTCAATATATTTGAAAAATGTTTTGATGCCGCAGAAGCCCCATGAATCAGAGCATATCTACCAATCTCTTCTTTTTCAGCAGAGGTGTAAGTCTTGTTCACAAGTGTAGAACGCCTTCTCATAAGTGGATAATTGAAAGGCCGACTCCCTTTATAGAAGTTACCAACACCACCAACAGTCATCTGAATACCGAGAGCTGAAAAAGACACCCATAGGAAAATACTTCAACTCTTGCTTTTATACTAAACTGTTTAAAAACAAGTTGAATACATGCATTGAAAGCCCAAGCATTTGTATGTTGACTGAGGAATGGTCACATTTTGGCATATATGCATGTGTTTTTATTCTGTTTTCGTTTCTTTCTTTCTTCTTTGGTCAATGAAATTTTTAATTGACTCTCTAGGTATTCGCTTCTGGTATATTTCAGAAAAATGCCTTGCAGCTGCTGTAGCCCCATACATTAAAGCATAATTTCCCATTTCTTCCCTTTCCATTTCAGAATATGTGTGATTGTACATTGAAGAACGTCTTCTCCTATTCTTGTAATATCCAAAACGTGAACCATGGTGCACAGCCATATCACTTGAAACTGAAATAGGCAAGAATAAAAAAATTCTTATCTATTATCGCTTGTTCCCTTTTTTCATCCACTACATAAAAAAACTTATTTTTTTCCAGAAGAAACAAAACAGGAAAGCAATGAAAACATCACGCCACGTGATTAAAAATAAAAAACATTTTTAAAAAGTCGAAACTATTTCAACTATTAAAACTCAGTCTTTTTTCTCTTTCGACTAATCTTAGTATAAAATTTACAAATCTAATCTTTGCCTTCACTTTAGCAAAGAATACAAAATATTGTACAAACTTTTCAAAATAAAAATGTTTCTTTTTCAGGAGTGTACAACTTGGGGAAAAATGCATTACCGTATACATCCCTACTCATTTGTTTCAAATTTTGTGCAAAATACGAAACTGTTTTCTCACTCACTAAACATGATATGGAGAACATATTATACGAGCAAGCTGTTTCTCAATTTTTAATACAAGACTGTAGCTGCAAGAGTGTTTCAGAATGCCACATTAAAAAAAAAAAAAAAGAATTATTTTTCTAAATTTGCATTATTTTAAATATTACATTGTACCTACACATTTTAGTCGATAGGAGACAAAAATAATTTGTTTTCTTAGCTTGATAGTCAAAAGATGCGCCAGTAACTGAACTTGCCAATATAGTAAAAGGAAAGGAGAAAACTACAAACAGTCAACACTTGACGACCGGCTGGTAGCTGAAGATTGATTTTTTCTTCATGTGTGGATGGAGTACAAAGGAAAGAAATAAAGTACCAAAATGTAGCCCTGTAAATTATTTTTTTATTTAATGTGTTGACATCATTTCCATGTTCAAAGTAAATACTTGATCACAACTTTTGCCACTACAATAGAATTTTTTTTTTATTGATGTAAAATTTGTACCCTTTTTTTTTTAATTTTATGTAGCATGAACATTTTGCAAACTTTAATTAAAACACAAGCATTAATTCACACTTAATTTCTCAAATATTCAAACACACAGAGATTTTGGGGATTGTCTAGGCTTAAAACACTCTTCCAGATCTGTCCTTTAAAAACATTTCAGACAAGTATTCAATTTCAATTAAAAAACAACTTTGCACTAAAAAAATTATGACACAACAAATGACATGAACTTTAATGTTCATGCAATGATGCGCACGCATTTAATTATATTACACACTGTAGCTCTAACCACTGTGCAAAAGAACATGAACATTTACTTTAAATCAAAATTACACTATAACTATTGCATTAAGACATTCTGTCATAATGTACAGAAAATATGGCTGTTCCATTTCATTCATCACAACATTGTGAAAGATTATTGCTATCCCCTGGCAGTGAATAAAAGCTTAATAACTTTGTTGCAAAATAAAAGAAAGTAGAAAAGAGTTCACTCCTCAAGTAAAGTGAACACTTTTCATATGATTTCGTAAAACATCTGATCTATAGCATTTATAGGAACACAAATGGCACAGCAGAAGGCGGAGATTGCCACACTGATACAGGTGTCGATTCAGGTGCTGAGAATGTTTATATCTTTTTCCACAAGTTGAGCATACGTAGATGCGAATACCATCCTCCCCTATCTCAATACGTCTGCCTTTCAAAAGGTTCATTCGCAAATCCGGGTCAAAATTGCAGGTTATAAAAGAGTTAGGGTCTCCATCAACTTGCCAGTCTGTAAGTGAATATTTGATAATAAAACACATGGATTCGGGCATTGAGAGGTTTAGTATGAATTTGTCCAAAAAAAAAAGGCAGATTAAAATGGCATTTTTATATAAAATGCATTGTAAAGTTTTAATTTTACAAAGGAAGGAATAAAATTATACACTCACCTACAGTGAGGAGTGCTTAAAATTGTTTTTCTATCAGTCTTGGGGATCAATTATAAAGTTAGAACAGCACTTAAAACTATAATTATCTACCGTTGCAATTTTTGACAAATATATACAATGTATTTGTATCGGAGGACTGGTAATTCTTTCATAAGAGTAACAGGTAAACAATTTCTATGACAGCTTCAATAATGCTGTCCAAGCTTTACTGCAAAATAGCACTTCTTTATTGGCATATTTTTTAACATCAGTGCACATTGTGTTTCACCCAAGTCAGAAATTATGCAGTTAAAATACTGAAATTTGATATTTTTTTAACATATAACAATCGTAACATACAATGTGACATCAGTTAACAAAATACTTATTGATACAGTGGTCTCTGCCAAAGAGCCCGGTCCGCCTAAGAACTAATTTCTTACCCGACTGATTTTCTTTTTTTTTTAAAGCAGCCTAAAATCTCAAGAAACACTGCCAGCTGCCCTGCCTTTTGTTCTAGAGTTAGGCCCTAGCCGTGGTGGAAAGCAAAGCCGCGTTCTCTCTGCCCTATCGCTCCCCCCACCCCATCCCCGTTCAACAGACCCAAGCCTATCCACTCTCATCGCCCAAAGCGTGTCCATTCAGCTCCATTCCTCCCCCAACCCCCTTGCATCTTAGACCAGTCATAATTGGCTAGATCTGCGCTGTGTTGTGTCCTGCCCCTATTCTCCAACCGACACCTTCAACACCCGTTCCCCCTCCTCCCCATAGTCTCAATATCGTGTGACCCCACAACCCAGTCTCACCCCTACCCAGCCATGATGCAACACCGCTCTTTGTTTTGACCTACGTAAGCCTAGTGGAAGAGGCATCTCAGCACGGGCTCAGAACAAAGATTGTTTAGGTCAGATTTTATGGAATAAAGCCGACAGCGTCTTACATTGTTTTGCGTAATGGAGACAGGGATAGTCTGGCAGGGAATAAGTATGGTTTTGATTGGTGTTTTTAAAATTTAAGTAAGCCAATCACAGACTGATTTGGTCAGAGATGACGCTCCATTAATGTGTTAATCTGGCGAGAAATGAGGGCTATTACGGTATACACGATTTATCCTCCTTTGAAATCCGCCTAAGAGCCAAATCCAGCTAAGAACACAATAATCATGTCTCCCGAGGGGTAGGTTCTTAGGCGGAGACTATTGCATTTACTTCTTAGACTTTTAATCAAATCTGTTTTATAGCCTTATGTAACTGTTTTCCTCAGATGTTCGCACTGTGTACTCTGTGCTGCATCCCTCCAAGCTTCCACTCCTCTCTGTATTTAAAGGCAGCATTCAATATTAAATAATGAGGTACTTTGCGCTTCAACTTTTTCGTGGTATCATAAAAAAAAATATATTTCTTCACGGGAAGAATTGCAGAGCATCCAAAAATGTAAGAACTGTTTTCCATGCACAAGAGAGAAAATTTGGAGTAAGGTATTATCTTTTAAAAATTCTCTCTCTTTTTTTTTTGCCGTCTTGGCCATTTTAGATTTTAAATTGTTAGATAAAAACAAAGCTGGTCACATCATTTTAATGCAAGTCTGACTGTTTTCTAAAATCTAAAGATACTTATGCTACTGCCCTTGAGTTTCAAAACCAAATTATAGGAAGTCTAGGGATCTAGCTTCAGCATTTTGAACAAGGACAAATGCTTTGAAGTTGAGATAAAGACAACAAAATATACTACTGGCGTTCACATAATCTGACAGAATTGCATTTCAAATTCAAAGAGGAAAGCAATAACATTTTAGAATTTATCTTCACTACTTTGTCCCTGTGTATGAAATAAATTTGAAAAAATGTGTCTTATGTGTCCTCTTATAAATGATTCCTAAAGATATAAAGTCGGAGAGGTAGACATTCTACCAAATACAGATGAAATATAAACAAAATCTAAAAAACTGTATTAAAATTCCTTAAAAGCAGTAACAGCAGCAGAAGAGTAGGCTGAATGCAGACTATACAAACGGTGACATTTTAAAACAAAAAATGTAAATAAATTAAATCGTAAATGCATTTACAGCGTGTATGACAAATGTTCTGACACCTTATACTTATACAAGACAAAGGTCAAACTGAAGATTGAGTGAATACAAATTTGTAGCTTAAATGAAAAAAAAAGCACACACTCTTGTTGTTCAAATTACTAAGAATTTGAATTTCAAAACGCAATGAAATAAGTCAATGCAATTAATTTTGTCTGATTTCTGTATTCATCAACAGACGTTTGGGTTTGTGAAGGCTTTTGATTTTGCAGAGTGACGCCACAAATTGGACACAAATGTTTGAACCTCCTCAACTCTATGGGCATCTGGGATCCCTACCTCCTTTAATCAAAGCTGATTTTTGGTTGAACAGGAGTAAAAGTACAGAGGTGACATGGTGTACGAGCAGGAGGTGTGGTAAATGGCCTTAGTCAATAGTGTTTTCAAAACAAGAATGAAAATCTTGCTATCCTTTGAAATGTTAGGGTGGAAATATTTCCACACCAATGATAAAAGTTAACAGTGCCGAAGTTTTCGGGTTTCTGTTGTGTGTTTTGGTTTTTTTTTTTTTTTTGGTCTCCCAACAAATGCTCATCCAGTGACGTCTTTGCCAACAGAATGATCTGAAGCATCACCACTACCGAATTCTTGAGACAGCATGTATTCAATCCTTGCTCACAGGCCCGAAGAAAATATGATGGTCATTATCTTGATGATCCTCCGAATACTCAAGAAACAATCAGGATGGTCTTTGATGGAATTCAATTCCTCTGCTACAATAAAATCACTTCATACATCCGCACTGTCACTGTCTCCGATAAGTTTCAAAGAATCTTAGTTCTTTGACATCTTGTAAAGAACACTGAATGTTTAGGAAAGCTCTCTAGCTTTCTCAGTTTATAAACATCCTTTTATATGATACAGACAAAGGAAACTTACAACAATATTATTTTTGAAGGAAACATAAGCACTAAATATATAACCCAGCATATATTCTGCTATATTCATTTTTATCTCTCATTCCCTAGATGAAGGTTGCCACCATAAACTTTACTACCTACCCCCTTAACTTCTAAAACTCCAATACAACTATATAATTAAGGACAGAAAAAGCAAAAGCACATAGCAAACAAAAGCCAAAGTTCTGTAAGTAATATAAAAAAAACAATGTGCATAAATTCCTGCGTAAAGCATCAATATGCCGCAGCATTATTCACGTCTTCTACAATTTTTTTTATTAATTTTTGTTAAGGGAAAGAAAATATAAAATCAACAAGTCAATATGATCAATACTTAAAATGTATACAAGTCAAGTTTACAACAAATCATCTCAGGTTGATTGAATTGATTATCATTCAGAGCACCGTGTCCACGCAATTTTTTTCCTTACATAAAAATAGTTTCAAAATCTTGTAATTTATTTATGGGAGAGATTTTTTTAACATTTTAACACACACCCAAATTACACTACTTTCTTTTTGAAGAATTTTCAAATTATATTTCCTGATCTTTTGTAGCTAATGTTTCAAAAATCCTCAAGAAAAAAGCGATTAATGCAGATCACGCATTTTCTTGTAAGGACAGTTTCAGTGGGTTTTTTTTTTAATTTGAATGATTTTTCTTACCTTTCAAAGAGATGATTCATTACAAACTGACATTTTATTTTGAAAACACCAACCTGATGGGTCTCCCATTCCTTCTATAGTAGAGCCACCATATAAATCTGATTGGTGAGAACCAGGACCACCAGAAGGGTAACCAGATGGGTTTGAATGAAGCATCACAGGGAAAGCAGATGAGGCATTAGATGGCTGACCTTTACCCCGACCTGGGCCTGAAATGCATGTGGCATAAATCAATTTTTTCTTAACCTATACAGTTCTTACGGTGTGACAATTCCATTACAAGCTATGCATTTTTTTATGTTTTATTACTTAAAAAAGGAATTCTGTATCTAAATATAATTTAGATTATTCCGACGCTTTTATCAATAAGCCTAAAGAGCTCACGCTTTTTCTCATTAAATAGCAGAATCAATGAAACGACTGGATGCTCAGCTGTCAAAGATTTGCTTTCCTAACGGAATATGGTATTAAATTTGCATTTGGGTGAGAAGAGAGGGAAAAACACATAAAGTATCTGTTATAAGGATATGTTTGGCAAGTTTTTCCAAGTCCATTTGACTTTCTTCATATTATATAAGCTTAAGCAGGTTAGATAATTCTTTAAAATGAAAGTTTAGGATGAAGTCTCTCCTCTGCCCCTTCCCTGTGTTTTTAACACAACTGCATTTGTGTAAATGTATAAAAATAAATCTATCTCCAATAAAAACTCACTGCTGATATATTTAAGATCAGACCAAGTTTTCATTTATCTATGAAACAGAAAAAAAAACAATAATGGGTCAAACCAAACAAACAAAACCCTAAGAAAGCCAACATATTTCTAAAGCTATCACGTTAATGCTAATCTCTCTTATCTCTGTTAATACGTACCAGAAGTTTGATTTGATCCAGCATATGCACAGCTACTTTGATTAGCCATATATTCCTCTTTCACAATACTGATATCGGGGTCAATGATAGGCTTTTGGTCAATTTCTGTAGAATTTTGATCTTCAGCAAGAAAATTGTCCTCTTCATCACCTCCTGACTGAAAGACATTAGCACCATCATAATCCTGAGAACTTGCTGCCCTATTATTCATTGGACTTTGTGGAATGTCAGATCTACCAATCTTTGGGGAAGGACCTCCAGAATCTTGGAATCGTGGAGAAGAAGGCATTCCATGTTTAGCTGCTGCTGGGCTGCCCATATTCTTTCCCATGCCCATTCTTCGAGGAGGAGACCGAGGTCTCTTAGAACCTGGCGAAAACTGAGAATCCTGCACTCCTCTTGCTGAATGCATATTTCTGTAAGGTCCAATTGTACCAACATTTGTACTACTTGGAACAGATTGTCCTGATTCATCCATAATGATTGTGTCTTCATCTTGCTTATCTGAATTTTTCTTAGGAAGAGGTTTTGGCTTTTCTGCTGGTTGGGCATGAAAACTATTACTTATGAATGTAACAGAATTGTCATTTTTACAGACTTTCTCATTAAGAACATAATCTACTTTCTTCCCTGTGTCACTATCAACACTTAGATAGATATGACCAATAACTTCCACTCCTTTGTCAAATTCAACATATCCATTGCACAGAGATTGTAGAAATTTAGCCAATGAGGCAATGAATTTGGAGGAAGAGTCGAAATCCATCTTCTCACACAACTGTCTTGCACCAATCCTGAGGAGAACAAAGGTATTAAAAAAGCATTAAAATAATTAAAAGCAAAATGGACAAGTAGAGTCATAAAAAGACGCTTCGTTTAACACAACACAAACAGCCAAAAACAAACACATAGAAATACACCTTCAGCCAAACACTGCCCACATTCATCTACAGTCTATGTCAGGTCCACTAGGGTTCCAGAAAATTTGGATTTTAGCCAATCAAATAAAATGATTATGCAATATGACAATAGGTTGGAAGCTATTATAAAAAGTATTTTTCAAAATAGTTTTACAGGACCATATTCAGACTCTTAAATGTGAACTTGACTTCACAGGTCCAAAAAAATCATGTTACTTGGAAGGCATCACTTATCAGAAAACCCAATTATGCAGTAAAAGAAACAAAATAACTTCTAGGCAACGCATTTGCTCATTTACTCAAATGTTTTGTCTTTTTGTAAATATTAGTGATGCGAACATCACTATCCAGACTCACAAAAATGCCTAAGCGACGGGTAGGTAAGGGGCAAGTATCATTTTCAGCATGGAGACAAATCAAACATACTTTTATTCCATTTTGTCAGGTGGAAATATAAATCTACAATATAAAAACAAAATATATAAGTAAACACAGACTTTTTATCGATTTTGTCCACAGGACGGTATTGACACGAACTATTTGTCTGTGATTTCACGTCTCAAATCTACGGCCCTTGCTGTTTCTCTTTTTGTCTAGCCTCTTATTTGAAATTTTATGCCAAACACATTTTCACATCCGAATCTATTATAAAATACAAATCTGTAGTATTTTTCTGGGTCGGCACTAGGGGTACTCTAGGGTATCTCTGAAGACACATGAGCATCAGTCACTCTCATGATCAGGGAATAGTACCAACCGTTTTTCCTTTCGGCTCCCTCATTTCATCTCAGAGAGCGTCTGTCACTATAATATGATCAGGGAATAGCATCGACCATTTTTCTGTGGCATCCTCACAACTTTTCTCCCCCCCAAAAAACCAAACCTTATTTTTCCCTGTAATCTAGCCCCAAAAGAGGTCCCTTTTCTCTGCGAGACCCTTGGGAAATCCCTGCAGTCCCATGAGAATCTGTCACTCTTATTATTTGATCACGGAATAGCACCGCACCACGTTTTCTCATCCTCTTTTGCTGTACACCGAGCTCACAGTTACAACAATTGTTTTAAGTAAATCTGGGCACTCCTGTACAATTGCTGTCTCGATTGTTTACATCAAGGCTAAGGTGAAAAATCCAGCAAGATAAGGTTCTTTTAAAATTAACCATTTTTTTTTAACATGTAGGCTATTCTTTCTCTCTCTCACTCACCCTCTCTCTTATTAATTTTATCTCTTTTTATCACTTTCTGGTCTCCCATTACTTTTGTCGTATTATTCTCTCGCTCTCCCCTTTCCAGGAATAAGGTTTTGTTGTGGGTTTTTTTTTCTTTTTTTTCTTGGAGGGGGATCTGCTACATTTGTGACGTTTTTTGAAAGAAAAAAAGACATCAGGGAAACAATTCCTGTACTTGTGTCTTGATTGAAGTTGAGAAAAAAATAAACTATAGTCTGTGCCACTTCGATTCGGACCTAATAAATTGTGTTTAAATTCAACAATTGGGCATGAAATGTATCGGAAACTATCGCAACGCAAGTATTTTACATGGTCGTTTTGAACTGTACTACTCACCAGATCAGAAACTGTAGTTTTTA
>JBDFRD010541792.1:0-18888 GCA_039654405.1 Bullina lineata | reverse complement strand
GTCCTCGGATCAGATTAGTGTGAACCCAGTCCTCGGATCAGATTAGTGTGAACCCAGTCCTCGGATCAGATTAGTGTGAACCCAGTCCTCGGATCAGATTAGTGTGAACCCAGTCCTCGGATCAGATTAGTGTAAAATTCTTAAGTGCGGCCATTCATTACACTATTACTGACTTCTAAAACCCCACTCACTTCAAGCAAAGGGAGTTAAATCAGTAGAATAAGCATACTTGTGCAAGGCTAACACTTCCTCTAACACACAATGTAAATACCCCCCACCCCCAAACTACAACCAGAACTGAGGACCTGGAGAGCCATCTTTGCTCACTAGTTCAACAGTGTCTTCAATAGAATAAAAAAAACAGAACCAGAAACAAGACGTTCATCCCCACCCACAGAACAGAATTGTTATGTTAGGATTAAAACAACGAGTAAAAATTGGGTGAATCCGGAACTGCTCAACGTAAGTCCAACTGGCAACAAAGGCTGTCGGAGTTCCAACAGAGAAATGCAGCGTGCGACGACTTACTACGCCCGACTGAGATCAAGTCAAGCGGCATGCTTCCCCTCACTATGTTGGTGTTGATGTCTGTAGTCACCAAGCCATCCAGACCCTTGTCAACATTGCTACAAAGTGCCAGGGAGAAGGCGTTACCAACAGCATGGGATCATGAACACAAACAGATAAGTCGGGTGGAACACTTCAGTGTTGTCTTGTCAGGAAAGCTCTTCACTATTCGTGCAATCCCATAGGAGAGAAGTTGACATTTATTTGTGTTCCCACAGGAAGTTGCACCATTTTTTCCAGCTTTCCATATTTTGAACCCAATGAGTTTAATATGCTCAGTTTACGACATGCACATTATTCTATAATTAAGTCATGTATCATAAAACGTCATACTCAGTCTGTCAGACTCCCTACAAAGGTCTACCTATATCATTTCCTCTCGGACTTTGCTGAAATGGAACAAAAATCCACAATAAACAAACTAATTCAATCGTCTTTCATCCTTAAGTTGAACTCCATGAATCCATCGTCAGAGCCTGAACTACTTTCCCACAAAACATCCCTCCCCCTTCCTCCCTGGTTGCCTAGTGCTGTACAACTGGAACTCTAGGCTTAACACTCACCATGAGGACGCAGCGTTCTTCAGACGGCGGATTTCCTTGGTGGCCCATGTGGCCAGAGTTTTAGCCTTTTGCATCTTGCTGCGACGGCCCTGAGTCAACAGGCCAGTGATGCTCTCCCTTTCCACCATGGGCAGCATGGAGCTCGAGAAGGCCGAGCACAGGTCACTGTGGGGGAAACAAAGATCAGGTCAAAACCAGCAAAATGAGAAAATGGAGAAAGCAGACATTATATAGACAATGATATATTTATAGTTTTGTTTTTGTTTTTCCAGATTGTTTATTCAAGTCATTTGGGGGCATAATAGAACCTAGTCATGTACAATATTCCCCATTGTCACGGAAAGGACAATTTATACCAGAGAAATTAATATAAAATACTCCAATTCTTCCTAATGAAATGTTTTACCTCGTGGTACTGCTGCAACTGCAAATGAGATGACATTGATACTGTTCATATCAGTACAAACATTTTTTAAAAACCCACTAAGTCTGCCTGAAGCCTACAAGCCACTGTTGATAAGGGGCCACTCACCCGATAAGTCCACAACAGGCCGCAATGTTACTATCACTCTTGTCCTCATCCACAGCGATGTGTTCGATGAAGGAGATGATGTGGTTAACGTGTGGCTGGATCAGGTTCACGTCAGCTACACAACACAAACATGCAAGGCAATGAGCAGCAATGCTTCATACGTATTTTAAAATGTAATGGCATTATTAGTCAAATGAAAGTTGATGAGAAACATTGCCTCAGAAAGACTAATCTTCAGCTCATGGAAATCACCAAGGGGTATGTCTTCATCACTGGCAAACCAGGTCACATAATCATACTATAATTCATTTTCTTTTTCTCAAGTTTTCACAACTATCAACAATGAATAGAAAAAACATCCCCAATCCCAAAGCATTATTCACTCGTCAGATTTGCTCATTTTCATTGTATGCAATAAAAGAAAAAGCATAGCGTTATACATATCAATTAGAAGAACTTCCTAAGTCAATCAAAGTAACACACAGATGATGTCACGAAAAAAAAACTAATTTCTCAAATGTACTTCTTTCAAGCAACATAATTTTTGACAACATTCAAATTGTTTCTAGGTTGGGTTTTTTTTGTATCTGAACCAAGAATATGGGAAAGAGCAAAGTGATGGAAGAAGAAAAAAAAAGAAGAAAAACCACAGGCTTTTTATCTCTTTGTAATGATTCTACACTACACGTCTTACTCTTTACCCCAATCTTCAAAAAGTTGACAATTTCACACACAGATCGAAGCAGTCTGGATGCATTTCAATGTAAACATATTCATTCAGACCAGAGTGCTTATGTGCATGAGAAGACAAACTATGAAACAGAGTCGCCTCAGAAAGACTAATCAACAGCTCATGGAGATCACACAAAGGTTAAGTCTCATCATCGGCAACCTCAGCAATCACAGTGCTTCCCAGTCTAGTTTGTACACAAGGATAACATGGTGCACACAAAATCTGAACAATCATATTCCAGACTTTTTCTAGACATGTACGAAGCAAGCGCGGGACGGACGATCAATTGATAAAAATCGGTGCAATTATTTTTACTTTTACTTTCGACAAATCAATGCCGATAATAACATTTGGCAGGTCTGGCTTTTCCCAGATGTTCATTTCAAGACTTTTTTCCAGAAATCATTAAAAAAAAACCCCTTGTTTTCCAGACTTTCTCAGTCTGAAATTGTGATTTTCAAATTCCAGACTTTCCAGATTCCTACACACCATGGATAACAAAACTAATAATGATAAGCTTGGGAGAGGTATCGCTCACAAACATACATATCCTTATGAGCCACTCCAGATCACTAAGACTTTCACTCTTCAGCTTCGCATGATGCCAGCATTCCCCAAAGCCACCCCCAACAGTGTCAAACCACTCACGATTTGGAGCATCTCCATCTCCTTTAAGGCCCTGGGTGATGCCAGTGTAGGCCTCCAGGCATCCCTCCCGCAGTTCATTCAGGTAGTCAATCATGTCATAGTCAGTCTAGGATTGCAAGCAACAGTTTTACAAAAAGTTATAACAAACAATATTTACAGCTACTCTTAACAAAGAAATCATTCTAAGAGGGACCAAGTATATAAACATCACTAAATTAATTCTGTGCCATGAAATCAATACCACTGAATTTAGTAAAGTAAACTTCCTTCAAGGCTAATGAAGCCCATAGAGCCAGAGCTTATCCGGTTTCGGTAGCGTGAAGCAGAACAAATAATTTTTTACTTCATCTCCTAGACAGGACGCTAGTCTGTCATAGGTTTATTTCCTCAGAAGAATATGCCAGTACCCAATTCGCATCTGAGTGGGGAGAGGAAAAGTCGTGTAAAGGACCCAACACGGATTCAAACCCTGGTCCCTTGGATTAGGAGTCCAACGCTCTACTCATTCGGCCACCATGCCACCACTGAATATGGTGATCATTTTTTACTTGCAGATAACAGTAAGCCCATTACAAGTCCAATATTCAAAGCATACACACACATAAATATAGATGTAAAAAAAAAAAAAAATGCTTCCACACTGGGAATAAGGTGAAAGCTGCCCTAGTGGTCAGTGTGTATGGACTGACCTTGTCCACCTGAGCCTGGGAGGCCTGCTGCAATGTGGTCATCACAACCTCCAAGTACGGCCGGAAGTTGGGGCCAATGGCCAGAGCAATGTCTCCAAACACTGACAAAATCTGAGGCTTCACTGACCTGTGGACGCTCTCATCCTGATGAGGACACAAGGAAATAAAACGGCATTTGATTTATATTCATTAAAATAGTCCACATACAAGTAGCACTTACATTATACTAGGACAACAATGAGCAAGCTTTCTAAATGTAAGAGTGAGGAGTGATGTCAAAAGCAAAGATCTCAGGCCTGGACAAGACAGGAGACAGTAAGACTTCTAAAATGAAGACAAAACAAGTTTATAAATAAATGTCATTACGATAAGAAAATAAGTCAAGTTACTTTGAGAGGGAGCCTGAAGTGGATCAGGTGATTTTTCAGATCATCTGGAAAAGATGTTAGTTTGACACAGGTTTGCTTTCCCAGCAAAATATGCCGGTACCCAATTTGCATCTGGTTGGGAAGAGGAAAAGTGGTGCAAGTAAAGTGTCTTTCCGAAGGACAGCATGGTCGGAATCAAGATTTCAATGCATTACTCTTGGATTGGGAATCAAATGCTCTAACCATTCGGCCACCGCACTACTGTAATGTAATTATGACGGCAGGCAGAACTTTGATTTAAATAAATAAATAAAACAAAATATTCCTCAAAAATGTAAAGTCATACCCCAAGATTTTCAAGGAGCATCATCATGAGCTCGTTGCAGTGCTGCAGGATGTTGGTGCCCAGGGCACGACACAAGTCTCCCACGATGCCCACAGCGGCCAGGCACACCTGGTACTCAGCATGGTTCTTCAGCCCCATCAGCAGGTAAGGCTTGAAGGCCTCCATGTACTTCTCAAACTTGTCTGCCAGGACTAGGAGTAGAATGCACATTGTTCATTAAAACTCAAGCAAAGCATACGAACATAAAAACAACTCAACCGAAAAAAGAAAGAAAGAAAAATTAAAGTAAGAGCTTCCATAACATGCGTTCATAATTTAATGAAGAATTTGTAGAAATCGTCTTAGCTGCTAGTTCCTTATTTTCTTTTGAGTAAAGTTTCATCATGATATCAGGTTTTCACAACATGAAACCAGACAAGAATCACACTGAAGTGGTTTCCAGTTATTAGAGAAAATGCTCCATCGCTCTGAATCACGATTTGATTGTTTTACATCCCATGAAGGAGAATGAGCTTCATCATCAATCAAACCTTTCACCCACAGCAGGGGATGGGTCAAGGACAGGTGATTACATTTTCTTGTGCTGGACAATCTTTGGTAATTACTTTGTTATACAAGTCAGGATATTTGTATATGTTATACCATTATACCACGTAGTTGACAATTGGAAGTCCTCCTGTTCAAATGTATGTTAACTATTTTGTAAGATGGCTTTGAAAACCAAATAAACATTATCATGATGAATCATGGTAATTTCGTCCATAAAGAGAGACAAGTGATGGCCACCCACCTTCAATCAGCGTGGACATGGCCAGCAGAGCATCCTCCTGCACACCCCCAGCTTTGCCTGTGGTGGACTGGAACATGCGCAGCAGGGCAGTCATGATTTGGTCAGAAATCTTGGGGGCATCCTCAGGGGTCACTTTACGAAGAACACTCTGGGAACAGAATTGGTGATGGTCAAAGACAGAACATGATGTAAGGTGATAAACCAAACGAATCAAATGTAAAATATCAAAAACATGGAAATGACTTCAGTAACGAACAACACGCTATATACAGGGTAATCCAAAATGATTCGTCTAGTAACAAATATTTATAGCTCGGTAGCCATCAGCCATACAGTCATGAAAATGAAAACAGAAGAGATTGTTATGGTGTGTGCAGAATGGCAACTCTGTTCATGCACAAACTCAAAACTCAGGATAAAAAATGATGATCTCGAAGTGGGATTGTCTCTTGATGTAATAAGCACACACAAATTGCCTCATAGCTTACGGATCTCTCATTTCTTTCTGCGTCGCATCAAATGGGGATAAGAGGACCCAATTTCAAGAAGATAACCTTGTTATGACCGAGATTGGTAGATTTTGGTACTCATTCTATATGTGGTATAAATGCAAAGGCAAATAGAGAGAAAAACAACAGGACTTTTCATTTTGTTCATTGAATGTAAGGACTCACTGTACTACTAACGTAAACCTACCTGCAAGGTAGCACAGAGAAGAGACTGTAGGTCATTGTACTGTACACGGTCATTTGTTGATTGAATTGCTCCCTGAAATGATTACAAATTATGTCCATCAGAGTTGATGAGGAAATGATACAAGCCTAAACATAAAACTGGTGTGGAATCTTCAAAGATTCTATGTACTTTACTTATTTTGTTTTCTCTTCTTTCCTAAATAAGTAGTTCTGATTCACCAGCAAAAACGTGACAAAAATATGTTATATAGATCTATGTTTAAAAATACATGTAATCCACTCCAAAATTCCTATAAAACAATTCTCTTTTTTTTTCTCCATAAAAGCTCTTCAAACGTTCCAGGGATCAAAGCCAAGCATGCACATGTACTTTAAAACCTGCTTCTTTCTGGAGATCCAGCAATGGTTTTAACACAAAAAAAAAGAGCTATACATTTGTGCCATTTTCAGGAACACCTCGTCCATTTAGAATTCCACAGTGCTTACCTCCATAGACAAAACCCGTTCCAGCCGCTCTAATATGATCACGGTAGTTCTCTGTACAATCCCATAGCAATTCTGGAAATAAAAGAGCAAATACACATTGATGCTTCATCCACTCAATTTAAATAGTTGGGACTCATTTCATAATTTTAGAGAACATTCTTTCTGTTGGGATGAGCTGTATGCTGACAAGCTGCTACCAGACATGCCCTCCTCATTTGAGGCTAGAAGTAATCACGAGCTGAACTCGCAGTAAAATGAGGACCCAAGAAAGTAATTTTACTGCATACGATGATAACACCAGAGAACGAAGAACACAACTGCAATGAGATTTAAAAGCATATATCCATTGCTATAACGCCGTAATCGCCCATAAACCGTAATTTCTGACTCCCACTGATTTCTTATGGCGAAACCATTAAGTTGGCATGTCTGTGCTACTCACTGCTGTTCATCTAAGTCCATCCTCTATCTGCGTCTTAGACCAGTCATAATTGGCTACATCTACGGCTTGTGTTCCCCCCCTATTCTCTGACCGGCACCTTCAACATCCCCCCTCCCCATAGACGCGACATCGTGTGACCCGCAACCCAGCTGTCCGTACTTCACATATCACGATGAAACACCACTTTGTTTTGATCTACGTAGTGAAAGCGGCGTCTCAATGAGGGATCAGAACCAAGATGGGTCCTTGAGTTAATTTTATGGAAAGGAGCCGCCTGCATCTTGCATTGTTTTGCCTAACGCACACAGGGACAGTCTGACAGGGAATAAGCATGATTTTAAGTGTGTTCAAAATTTAAGTAAGCCAATCACAGATTGATTTGGTCAATGATGACTCTCCATTAATTTAGTCCCCCAGTCTGAGTTGCGTTGTTCAATTGCAAACATCGATTTTCTTTTAAATACGTCCAAGAGCCCACTCCGGCTAAGAACACAGTCATCGTGTCTCTTGAGGGGCAGAGACCACTGTATGGACTTATTTATTTTTTGTTTATGGCCTCATTTCTTACGGAGTGAGTATTTTGGCCATGTGACTGGTTTCGACCATTCAGATTAAACATGGCCAATCTACCCATTCCCAAAAGATTATTCACGAAAAAGGGAACAGCATAGAATTCTTGGAGCAACAATAAGGAAATATTCTTAAAAAATAATTCAACTACATTCCTTTCTTTAAAAAAAGATGTTCCATTTCTTTTTTGAACTAGTGTTGTCCAGTCACTCCCTCCAATCATGCATGCTATTTCCACAATGCTGTCATCTCATTCTTCAAAGCCCTTACCTTTGGACTATTCTTGACCAGTTCCATCAAAGCTTCATATGCAGCGTTCCGTAAATTATGCTGGTTACCATCAGATCTGTGGATAAGATATTTAGTGAATGCAGGAAAAAAATGACACTTGAAAAATATCAGGAATGGACCAACCACAAAATAAGAAAATGTATGTGAGCAGATGGAAGTGAAAACTGACCTATCCGCTGTTTGCAGCAGTCTCTCCACGATAGTTTCAAAGTAAGTTGAAAGACAGTAGGTTTCAGGTTCTGTGGCATCATCTGGCTGGTCAGCGTTCTCATAAGCAGCCTCTGCTAGACTGGAAAATGCCTGTAATTGCAAGGAAACATAAATGATGAAGAAATTCAAGAAATAATATGTCTTGTAAAAACAGCACAGAAAATTAAAATTGTTTGTACAAAGAAAGACTCCCCATCTATACCACACTGTCATTTTATCATAAGCAACTATGCAAATCCAGTCTTATCACAGCTAGCCCGCCCATTATTCCGGGTTCCAAGAGAGGCTGGAAAGAATGGCAGACAGGAGTGATGAGATAGTAAGCTGACTGGGGACAAGACAAAAAAAGAAATGCCGTTGAGGACTCACCCAGCAGACATTACTGGCCACCCGCGGCTCAGCCATGAGTCCTTCCACCAGAGCTGTGAGCAGTGGGGCCAGGCAAGTCTCGTGTAGCACCGACTCAGGCAGGATTTCACACACCCTGCCCACTGTCCAGGCGGCCGTGTCACGCACCACCACACTAGGGTCCTTGAGCAGCTCAATCAACATGGGCATGGCCTGCTCCACGATAGGCTTCATCTTCTCCGACTCTGGACCCTCCAGGATGGAACCTGCCCAATTATTTGTAACAAATATGAAACAGAAGAGCTCAACCACACTGTTTTCCCCTCAAAATTGCTAAGACAGATTTACATACACAACTATGTGCGAAATATTTTTACGAGGCAAATAGTTACCGATAGCTTACACTAGAAAATGTCTTTAGTTTTAAAAAAAACGCAATAGATAAAGAACCAACCTACCCTATAGTTAGGGTACCAAGACTTCCAAGATTGCATTTGCATCAAAAAGGATGAGGAATCTTTTTCAAAAGAAACTACAAAATGAGGTGCAAGAGAAAATTAAACTAACAATGAAACGCATGATATAAAGAGAACACACATGCTAAACTTAATACTAATACAATTATTCCTTTAAATGCCAGAGTACCTAGAATTAAAAGAATATTTCAGCGTGCAATAGATTTGTAATGAGTGGCATCCTACCAAAAGCCATGACAGCAGCATCCCTGTAGCGCCAGTCCTCGTGGCGGATGTTGTCCCTGACAAAGGGCAACACATGAGGAACAATGTCATCCTCACAGCATGTGGCCATCAACATGAGACACACACCAGCAGCTTTGCATGGGTTCCACTCATCGTCATCATCAAACTCTTCCTGCAAGATAAAAAAAAGCGTAAATCAGAAAACCATGTTCGTCGAGACAAACTCAAATCGTTAAAATTCTATTAGCGAAGAGACTCTTTTCATATTACAGTCTTCACAAAAGTTAAGGACCACTTTTCTTGTTTTGCAGAAATTGCAAATTTTCAAACAAGCCAAGCATACTGCGTGACGTGCACGTGCCATCCACACAGTGGTCAAGGTATTCGCTATTGACCCCTTTAGCTTGCTACCGAATTTCACACGATAAAAATAATTTTCTTCTTTTTTTATCATTTTTTGAAAATGCCCCATATTATTTTGACTGGTTCTTAACTTTTTATGAAGACTGTATATATATATAGGCTGACATATTAATGTTCTCTAGTTAAGCACTGATATAATGAACAAGCAAAGGCAAAAGAAATAGTTCTTTACATTTATTGACAATTGCTACAAACAGCCCCCCTCTACCCCACAACCAATTCTATACACTTACACCCGAGATATGACACAAGTTGGTTTGTTTTTCCCTTGATGTGAGCAGTGGGCATGAGATTGAAATGTTTTTGCTCGTGTGATTCTTCAACCATTAAATCAGGCATTCCTCAACATCTTCTGACTTGTAAATTCACACCTAATTGTGGGATGGCTTGAGGAAAGCTGACACAAACAAGGACTCAAGGACTCAAGTCTTCGACGATTCAAGCAATCCTTCAGCATAGTCCAGAGTGAAGACTTTGCCAAGCCATAGTTTTTACCAATTTCAGTTTTTGAGAGACTGCCACAATTTACTTTACAAATCTTTATCGTGTAGCCCAGTGTGTAAGAGTATCTGACAGTAGGCCACAATACACAGTAAAATTGCAGAAGTCTCTCAAAAAAGCTGACAGAAGAATCTTTCAGAAAACCACAAGACAGACAGGAAGAACTTGACAACATTAAGTTTTAGATCATCACGGTGTCAAGGGCTGCCGACAAAGCCACTCGGCCCCTCCCGTAAGCATATCATACAAGGCTTGGTCTCCGTTTAACACTCGGCTGGGTCCACGCACACATCAGACAGGTTTGTTATGTGCGTGAAATGCATTCCAAATTAATTGAAATAAAGAAGAGAAAAACTGAGGCAAATAAATGTATTCTTCATGTCCGGCAACTTTACTAGCAAGTTGTTTAGTGTGCTCTACCATACCATCGTAATACATCCCTGATATCAGGACCATTGTATGAAACCACCCTTCAAAGTGAATCATGAGTACTCTAAGAGATCAGAGAAAAAGATTTAGGATACTTTATAACCAAAGTGAGCCACTTAACATTGAATCAGGTGTTTATTGTAAATCATTCTAATACCCCTTCCTTTATGCTATGTGGGATCAAGGAAGATGATGAATATGCTGACTCCACATTCCTATATAAGAACCCAATTCAAAGTCTATTCTTGAAAGAAACAAGCACTTACTTGTTTTGTGAGGCTGACCAACAGAATTGGGACAAGGTACTGCAGGGCTCCCTTGGCATAGAACATGCTTGTGCGCTCCGGTGGTCTGCCTTGCTCATTGGCCTGTGGAGAGGGCATGGCAAACAACATGCAACTACCATTTACAATTCCAAGCACAAAGTTTTTAAAAATGTGAATAAACTCACAAGAATTTAGGAAGTCAGCCATCGTACTGTTCTGCCTCAACATATTTTCAGATTTCATTATATACTCTCTCAGTTAAAAAATAATTACACCACCAGCAGGAAGAAGGTTGAGATGATTTCAGGACTAGTTTTCATTGGCTTCCCCATTTTATACTTCATGCTCAAAGCAAGACAGTTTTGCTCACCTCAGAGAGTTCAATAGCAAGGTCTACTTCCTCATCACAGACTGTAGACCAAAACTCAATGCCCTGCAGGGCTATCTCGTCATTCTCATGTTCCATGGCATCTATCGTTATCTGAAAGCAAAAGATTAGCATTTTCTATAAGTAAAGGGTGGAATGCACACTTGTAAAATCCACAGAATGTCATGCCCAGATACTTTTTAAATTGACATTTAAAGGAAAGGTTAGTTACTGAAAGTAAACATTCATTTCTTTAGAGTAACAAATCATGGAACTAAGATCCCAGTATTAAAACCCATGGATGTCTACTGTGCTAGGCAGTATAAGTTCAAAAGTAAAATTCCTTGAAGGTCATAACTTATCCCAGTTTTGGAAGTGTGAAGCTGAACAGATGATTTTCATATCAAGTCATCTGTCACAGGTACCCATTTTGCACCTCCATCCTGAGCAGAAAAATGACATTAAGTGTCTTTCCTAAGGACACAAGAGTTGACAGGCCTTTGAACATTTGTCCCTCGCCACAACAATACAACAAAGTATTCAGGTATCTTAATCAAAGGCAGTAGATAGAAACAACTTACAGCAAACAGTGCAGGCCCCATGTAGTGAGTCATATAAATGTAGTAGAGGGACATTATCTTCACCAAACACTGCATGGCTGCCACACGGACCTGAGGAAAGCATCAAGACGGTTAGTTAGTTATCATTGCAGTAGTCAACAGAGAAAAGTGCATACAATAAACTATTGGCAGTCAGGTACATCATTCTATGCATCCATTTAACTTAACACTGCACGAAAGATAACCCAGATGAGAAAGCAAGCTGATTATTAACGGCCCTATGTTGATTGTCCCAAGAAAGTTAATATGTTGCTGAAGGGATAGAAAAATAAAAGCAACAGTAACTACAAACCAATCGCTGAGAGAGAGAGAGTGAGTGTGTGTATACTGACAAAAAAAGTCAACCACTGCGTTCATTCAGAAGAGAAATCTTGTCTGAATATAAGCTGGTTGTGAAGATCAGAAAAAAAAAATGCCCCAAGCCCTTGAGAACATGAGGCAATAAAGGCTCAAGCTTTTCCTTAACAACAACTATTGAATCTTGAGCACATGGTGTACCATAGCACGACAACGATCAAGTACTTAGGAATAACCAATCTGAAGAATGAGAGAGATGGACAGGAGCATCAGACTATTGTTAATCAATTAAAGGACTAACAAAAAGTCTGTTAAATTCTCTTTGAATATCTACCACTTTACAAACAGTTTCTATTGCTCCCATCCAGTCAGTGTCCACTTACCCTGGTATCTGTAGACTGTGTTGCTTCACAAACCACCTGCATGATCAGGTGCCTCTCGGTCTAAATGAAACAGGAGTAAAAATAAATATCAATCATTTATATCCACCCCTCTGGCATTAATTTTTGTCCGCTATCACAGAAAAGTTAAACAATGAAGACAGTTAAGTTATAATAAAAACAATGATTATATTAATTTGCAGGCAAGCAAACATTCTTAAAAAAATATAATTGTAAAGTACAGATATAAGTCTGAGAAATCTCTGTTGCATCATTTTCAACAGGATCCCAAAACTAATGATTGAAAAAAAAAAAGTATCTCTTGTTCACAAGTTCAAGACCGAAGACAAAGTGAAATATTCTTACTTCTTTGTCAAAGTTGGCTTTTGTGAATTCCAGAGAATTGAGCAGGGCATTGGTTGCTGCTAGTCTGACGTGATTGCTGTTGAGAAAAGAATAGTTCCATCAATCAGCACTGTAGTAATGAGATTTGTTAACAGTGTTCAACAAATTGTTCAATACTTCATCCAGGGCCAAGGCATCACCACAACTTTGCAGCGGATCCCTGGACATTTGGACATGACACACAGACCAGCAAAAAAGAAAGATGAGAACAACTTTACACAAATGCACATTAAAAAAAAAAGTTATCTCACGATAAAAATGTGCACGCAAAGAATTATAAGCCAAGCCCTCGGAAATGTTTTAGAACAAATATTAAAACCAAACTGAAGGATCCAACAACTGAGAAGAGAAAAAAAATCGACAAAACTTTCGCCTCAAGGCATTTTCTTCAAGCCACCACGTGCTATCACTGTTCCAATGAAAATGAAATGAACTTCACTCCTGCTCTCAGATCTTGGAAAAATTCCTACTACTTACTACACAAGACGTAGACAGTCAAAATTCAGCTGGATCATTTACAACAACCTGATTTCACGTAAGATATTTCCCAAACCTGCGTAATTGACACACAATATCCAAAAACATTATGACATATTCACATGGAAATTGACTACTTATGCTTCATACCTGGGTTCTTCTTTCTTCATGGCATGAACAATGGCTGTAAGTATTTCATTGGACTGAGGTAGCAGTATGTCAGGATCCTGTGGAAAAAGGTCATTTTTAAACATTTTATCTATCTTCCTGTCAATACTCTATGTAAATAAACACAAATGCTAGGCTCCAACACACAATTATTCTGTAGTTACCACGCTGACAGGAAGTTAGGAAGGGGGGGTTCCCCCCCAGGACTTGTGTGCTTTTTTGAAAATGATGAATCTTTTAGGGCTTGATGTGAATTCATTAACTGTTTACATTGCTATCTCACAACAAACAAAAAATGTCGTCCATTTTCTTTAACTGGCACGTATTGACAAAATTGAACAGACTTATCATAGAAACAGGTAGAACTTGCAAACATGAAAAAAAATATTTAGTCTTACACAATTCTTATGATACTTATCATCCAGTTACAACCATAAAAATGTACAAATTCAATCTATTTGAGCCCAAAGCAACTCACAATATCCTGGCAAATGTATCCAACAGCCTCCAGGGTGGACTCCTTCATCATTTCAGTGCTGGCAGGATTTATCACATTTCGGGTCATGCAGGCAATAAGGTCAGGCCACATATTGTGTGGTAGCTCAGCACATGCTATGTAAGCCACACACTGGGCAGCAGTGCTTGGACGCACAGTCTCTGTCCCAAGGGTGTCCAGTACCTATGATAAATAACAAACCATGTAAATTTCGTTTCTCTATACTACTTGCTCTACATAACATGTCAAAATACCCTTCTTGGGAGAATAATCCTCCATTGATTGTTCTCCTTCCCTTTCCTTCTTTTAAAATACATCTAAAAAAATGAATGGGCACCTGAAAAATCACAGAACTTACATTCTGCTTCACGTGGTTCCGAACATCTTCGGGATAAGAGAGCCATCTTTGCTGGTGTTGCAGTTTGATGGTGGTGTCTTTAGAGTAGAGAGCGTTCTTGAGCTGCAAGCCAGCAGCTGTGCGGGCAACGGGGCTGTTGCCTCCATGCTTGAGAATATCACTGAGAGACTTGAGCAGCTCAGGCTGAAGAAAAAACACAAGCAGAAGGACAATAAGCACAGAACTACAATAGTTGTCAAAATTATCGTCAGGTCACCGACTTGAAAACTTGATCTAAAGATTCCAATCCTGGCTTTCATTGATTTAAAAGGGTCCCCTTTAAAAATAAAGAAAAATTGTCTAGCACATTTACAAGCTTATACTTTTGTTGATTTTTTTAAGACACATTGCATGCACATAAATCATTACCAGATTCTGAGAAGCAGCAGATTCCAGGTATTGTTGAGCAGTTTCTAGTTCATGAGTCTCTGAAATAAACAAAGGAAGGCATTGACCATTAATCAATAATAACTTTGTTATTGATACCAAGATTGCGAGGTACTTGTAGATATAAATTTATCTAACCTGCAAATTTCTGAAATACGACAGACAACGGCTAAAACGAAATCTGCAGAACACAGATTTGTTTTTTGAACTGGCAAGTTTCATTTCAGCGAAAAGCCATTTTTCCCTTCTAGATTGACTATCTGTTAACAAAAACTAAATTCAGGATGCCAAGTTAACCTCTTTCGTTTTATGTCTTCCACATGTACAGCTATGTCCCTGAAAATTACAACTTAATTTTGTCTTTGACACATACTTTATATGTACTTGGGATTTGATACACCTGGTTCGAATACATGCAAAATAAAAACGAATATATGCGACAAAGACAAAAGAGATCAAATTTAAGCAAATTTTTTTTCTAAAAATATAATTGAACTGCAAAGCCAAATACCAATTTCCTTTTTTTGGGGGGGGATCTTATATCCCTGAACGCACTCTGCTACAAACTACAATCAAGTTGTTTGCTGTTGTTTTTGACAGCAAGTGTCAGTTCATCTCTTATTTTCTCTTTCAGTCTACTCAATAACGTTATGCGGTTATGAGCAGTCACATAAGCCCTGAACTAAATTAAATAAATAATGAAGTTAGGCTTGGGCTTTAAAAAAAATAACAAGGAAAGGGGTGGGGATGGGAGAGAACAATTGCATCGCAAAGATTTTCAGACACATCAGTGCCCATCATCCCTTCTTTTTGGTCTTGTCTGGACATTAGTCAGCGATAAAAGTGAAATTCTTTCTAAAGCTTGTAGCAGTAATGATGAGAGGAAAAAAGATATTCTTTATATTGTTCTTGTACTTTTGTTTTGGTCAAGCTTTATAAAATTATCCATCTAAATAATAAGAGCAAGCTTGGAACCACGTTTTGCTAACTCCTCTGCTTTTATGAAACAGATCCACTTCAAATTTTACCATCATTGACAAACTGGGGATGGTCAGCACTTCTTCACATAAAATCTACCAACAAAAAAACTTTTCCTGATTTTATGAAAAATGGATTGTATCATCGAAATGATCGATGCTAATGTTCATTCAGAAGGGACAGCATCATTCATTTCACACCGTCCGAGTCACTAGATACATTCCAGCTATTCCATTCTATTCTACCCCAGTGCAACCAACTCCCTTCTCAATTTACTGTCGCACACACCCCTCCCTCCCCCAAACCAACGATAAAGTAATTTTACGGGAAGTCATTTAGAGCGTGCTGTCAAAACAATAAAATTTCCATGTGTACAATAAGGAAGTGCTACCTTTTTAGCCTCAGTCATCTTTATTTTGACACATCAATATTCTCTTATATGACAATTAACTGAATTACGTAAACTTTACTATATTTTTCTTAATAATTAGCATCGTTTCTTTAAAGGCACATAATCCCTTTTTTTTTTTTTTGTTGTCTGTAACAAATTTGACATCTTCCCTTTATCTTCCTTGTTATCCAAAGAAATGGGGACAAGCCTTTGTTTGTGAACTAGATTTAGATTTCAATGAATAGGCCAGGCCTAGATGAACAAACTTTTTAGTCAAACACATTAAACCTTATTCAACCCATGGTCAATTTGAAAAAAGCCAACACTTTCATTTTCACCAGAGTCTATTTTTGGGAGGTTGCTTATTGTTCACAAATTAAGCCAGAAGCCAAAAAAAAAAAAAAAAAGAAAACCCCATTATGACAAGGACTATGAATACAATCAATTTTTACAACTTGCCCCCCCCCTCTTCTTTAATGTGTGTAGGGCACATGATATTGTAATTAAATCCTTCCTTATTTTTGGCATCAGTATTGATCAAGAAAATGAGCCTGCACAATCAAGTAGGCCCTAGATAATATAATAGCAAGTAAGGAGAGTGGAGAGTCAGAGAAAAAAAACAAAATCCTTCAAGTAGACGGAAGACATCATGTGACCATGAACTTGTGGTGCTTTCTGTCTTTCCTCTCAACTCCTCCAACTGGACAAACAAATTTAACTAGATTTCTAGATCTACATCTAAAATCTGGAGCTTCTTGATCTAGATTTACAGTTAAAAAGCACACCTATTGAACAGAACTAAACAAAGGAGGTAGATTTCCTTACACCAGTACTAACTGCACATAAAAACACAACAAACACATAGGGGCAGGGCCTACTTTAGACCTTTACCAGTCACTTGTGCTCTGTACACATTTTGCGCTCTTAACATTTATTCAGTTATAATTACATTGAGTCTTGGAAAGAGAATGAGAATGACAGACCCAACTCAGTCTTAAATTTAAATGAAAAGACTTAACTAAAATGGTAGGCTAACTGGTAACAATGAATCCTAACTTTCAATTTTTCAAATGTCAAATGTTATTGTAGCCTACCACAACAGTTTGTAAAAAATGTAGATCTAGAATCTACATCAGTATTAGTAGTGCATCTCAATTAAATGTTCTTTTAAATTTAAAGATCAATGATGTAGGGTAGGCTAGATGACCCAGACTAGAAATAGCCTAGAATCTGTAGCCAAAGGCAAAGGGTCTAGTCACCTAGTCTAACCCAAATTAGCATAGACTCAGATCTATAGACCGACCCTAGATTTCTAGATCTAGGTTTTTTTCTAGATCTAGAATCTAGATATCTATGCCTAGAACAGAACATAGATTCTAGATCTAGGAGGAGAAATAAGACATTTCATAAGACTAGACGGGGTCGGATCTTAGAAAGATGGCCGATCAGCAGAATCTTCAGACAAGGCCCTAGATATCTAGTTCTAGGTCTAGATATCTAGATCTAGATTCCAAGATCAAGCCGAGCCCAAGCGCAGCCTACCAAGAATTGACTCTTTCAATTTCTGTTCTGTTTATTGACTAGCAAAATCAAATGGACCATGAACACTTGGATTAGGCTAGTAATTGACAGATTCAGCCTAAAATACAGATCTAAATGGCATATGACATACTAACTGAAACGACAAAATCAGACAATGGACAAAATAAAAAGACAAAGGGGGAAGATCTAGAAACCATTAGGCCAAGTGTACCCTGTAGGTATTGGGGGGAAGCGAAATGTTTGGGTTAGTGGGTTAAATTGACAAAAAGGGGTCTCACCTGGAGAGACTGTTTTTTCTAAGATGTTGATCAAATCCATTGTGCACCGAGATCAAGATGACTGGGATCAACGGTGTGCACTGGTTCTATTCGTTTTCGTTTCCAACTCAAGCTATTTGAAGCGAAAAAAAAATAATTTTAATATAAATAATCAAATTCGTTGAAGAAGGTCAGTCAACACATGTGGAACAGCGTATTAACACACCAACTGAATTCCGGTACATTTCCTCACGAACATTTTTATTAGCTTGTCGCTTATTGGTTCACATTTTAGAGAAATCTCATTGTGACCAATGACACACGTTTTTACATTTTCAGCTTTGGCCGGTACCGGCCTGTTGCCGGCAGAAAAAATAAGATGGCTAGATCAGTTTGCAAAAATAATAGGCCAAAGCAATCCTTTACTTCCTCTAACTAGGTTTAATTGTCCTCATAAAATTGATTTTCATTGATTTAATAATTCAAACGTCCAAAAATAGTAAAGATACATGAAAGAAATTGGCGTAATGTTTTCCTGCAAAGCCGACTTACCAATACGGAAAGGAAAAAACATGGATTCGCGCCTTGACCAATGACACGAAAGAAACATTTAATTGATTTATTACACAAAATACTGTACATGTAATTTGCATTCTAATTTCATGCAGATCTTCGATTTTATGTCAAAGCACACGACATTTTATTAAAATGGTTATTATCACTCGTCAAGATCCCATGCTCAATAATAAATGGTGTTTACCCTTCATGTCCATTTCAAATTTCAACCTGAGACAGAAAGAAAGACGAAAAGCCCATTTTCCCCTCACTTACCCTCTTCCCTTGTTTTTTTTCCTTCATCCATCCCTCCACCACTCCCACCACCCTTTTTTTCCCCTTCCCGCTTTGTATAGGCCCTATTCCCTTTCTTTGCAGGAGCTGCTGCTTTCGGCGAATTGGACCTGTGAATCCGACCAATACCCAGCTTAAACTCGTGTCTCGCCAAATGCAGTACGTTACATATACTTCATGATACATGGACATTTTATCATATATGTTCTCTCTCTCTCTCTCTCTCTCTCTCTCTCTCTCTCTCTCTCTCTCTCTCTCTCTCTCTCTCTCTCTCTCTCT
>JBDFRD010540684.1:0-18904 GCA_039654405.1 Bullina lineata | reverse complement strand
CCCCCCTTTCAGTCATCATACTTGCTTCTGTCACAATCTGTACAAAACCAAATGCAGTTCACATATACCTCTATAACGTCCCAACATTCTGATCACTGGCTTTGTCTAGGGAAAATAGCTACTGAGAAATATATGTTAAGAGACTATCAAAAAGAAATATGGATTAAAAAAAAACAAACTGATAAATGATTCTAGTTGCTGTACTCACTTGCGTAATGGCCGCTCATCGTAACGCGGCGGTGTTCGAGGTGGTAACTCTTCTAGCCTTGGAGGTGTTGGCTGGCGTATGGGCTCCAAGTCCACAGGCTGAGGATGGCGACTCTGCATGTAACCAATTTACAGAAAAAGAACAGTAGGACTCATTTGAATTGACTAATGGTGTACTGTTCCGATCACCCCTTCTTTCTGAACTTGAACTTTGTGGTGGTTGAGAATTCTTTGTACTTTTTTCACGCTTACTATACTCTTTCACCACTTTCCTTTTAATTTGCAAATTTGTTTAAACTCTTGATAATAAGTTATTTTTATGACAGTTTTTGAAATTCATCAAACACATGATTCAGTTTTCTTTACCAGACTACACAATTTCAAGTACCTCCTTATAATGAAAATAATATAACTGTTGTCTCATAAGTGGCGCAGCGGCCGAATGGTAAGAGTGTTGGACTCCTAATCTAGGGTCCAGGGTTTGAACAGGAGAAGTGACCATGTTGTGTCCTTGGGAAAGACACTTTACACAATTTTTCCTCTCCCCACACAGGTGCGAAATGGATACCAGCATATTCTGCTGGGGAAGTAAACCTACGACAGACTTGTGTCCTTTCTAGGAGGTGATGTAAAAATCATCTGTTCCGCTTCATGCTACCGAAACCAGGACAAGCTCCGGCTCTATGGGCCTCAAGGTCTTAAAGGAACTTTACTTTACTTTAATTGCTGCATAAATAATAAACTTTTCTTCTTCTCTTATCCTTTCAAGAAAACACAAGACCATTAACAGCCCATATATCTCCAATGCTGTAATGAATGAAACTACAATCAAGCAATCAAAGACTTACTGTAAAAAAATTTTTTAAAGTAGCCAAAACCACCATGATTCAAATAATATTTTTAAATGTTACTGATTAAAACTGTAGTAAAATAAAAATGATTAAAATTTATAATGCTTCCACTGACCCCAGAGACTTCTAGAAGATCATTAAGGTTAAGGTCCTTGTAGATCTGAAGTCTGTACTCATCCATCTGCAGCTTTTTCACTTTAGCTTTGTCGTAGTCCTCGTTCTCCACAGCTTGCCGCTTTTCCACCTCCATCTTGCCCAACTTTTCACCAACCTGATCAGAATGAGTGCAAACATTTTGAATAAAGTAGATCATGCCCTGCAATGAGAGACTATACAGTTAAAAATTCTAGAGACATTTGTATGACATTGATTTCTTTTCAAAGACATCAGCTATAACTATTTTTGCTGTTATATACATTGAGAATAAAAAACCCTAAAACATGAACTGAAATTGTTATGAAAGAACAGGCACATTATGAAGAAGTTATACTTCTGGGTATGTATTTAAAAGACTTTTATGGATTTTCCAGAGCAATAAAGAAGGTAATGAGCAAAAAACAAAAAAGACTTTCTGGGTAGTGGAGAGAAATGAGAAATGAAAAAAAAAAACCCACTATATACAAGTAGAGAGATAGACTAAAAGAGCATGAGAGAGAAAAAGCTAGAGAAAGCAACAGCTCTGTACCCTTCCATAATTGTTTTATGATATGCAAAAACACATAATGTGCGTGCATTTCAAATAATGATTTGATTTGCTAAGATAAATTTCAGTTCTTGCAGATCTATACAATACAACTTGTTTTCTATGTTTTTTGTGTTATAAACTGGCTAAGAAAGTTGCAAGAGATTTTCCAGATACGAAACAAGCCACCCTTAAACCACTAACTTATTTCTCATTGTTCCCTTATATCCTTATACAAAGGCACAATAAAAATAGGTACACTTTTCTATTTTACACAGAATGACAGAATAATACAACGGAGAAATGAAGAAAAATAGTCAGGCTGCTTCAGTATAAGTGATCATATACATTCAACCAAGTTGGAGCACGGACAGGGGACATAAAAAGGAAACTGATCTTTCAGTGGCATATAAAGCTAAAAAATTTCAAAGCCACTTCGGTTTGAATAATTTTCCTTCATATGCAGAAACACACGTACACATTAAAAGTTCTTAACAACATCAACAGTAGGAAATCTCTCACAATCAAAACATATCAAAGCGATAAAAATATAAAGTCCTAGCTCATAAAGACACATAACACTTTTTAAAATATTATCATTTACAAGAAAAACATCAAACAATCGAAAGAAATGAGGAAATAATTCATTTCTTAATCCTCGAAATCAAAAGAGTGTTTATGCTGTCCCTCCCTTAGATAAATAAAAGTTTCCAATATAAAATATGTTGTGAAGACAAGAAAAATTTAAATGATTATATGTCAATAGAATCATTATACTCAGTTCTCAGTAATAACTAATTAATTTTGTTTTGTCATTTTCAGAAAGTTTACAACTCGCTTCACATATATTTCATATCTAAGAACGTAGAATATTGTTAAAATCAAATGTGTCCTGAAAGACCCCCTAAAAACTTCATCAAACTTTTTGTTTATTTTAAACAATTATTGTACGTTTATTCAAAACTCAGCTCACAGAAAGAAGAAAAACTTATAAAATGTTTACACAAAAGGAGGAGCTAGACACAATATTTTATCTTTGATGAAAAAAAATTAATGAAATATTGTTTAAAGTCAATCACATGTATATTATACTGAATATTTCAATCACTTCTAGTATAAAATGAAGAAAACCAAACAAGAGTAGTATATTTCAGATTGTTAAAAAATTTATGACCAACATGAACACAAAGTATACAAGAATTACCGTTAAATAATAATAATCAAAATCTTCACCAAGATAATGGTTAACAAAATCTGCCTGAAAATCGACACAAATGCAAGTATTAATGAAAAAAAATCAAGCCAACATGAACGAGTGAAACTCTAAACTTAAAAGCATTTTCTTTGTTTATTTCAAAGACTGCAACCCTGTTAAAACAAATGTTGTTGTAATTCAATGAACCCAGCCTTTCGGTCATTTGTTCTTTCATGGACACTAAAAAAAAATTAAGTTGCAACACTTTAGTGATGACGCTAAGCAAAGAATTATGCGAGTTTAAACACTTCCATAATTCTGTAATGAATAATTGCTGATAAGAGGCTAACAAAAACAATTCAGTGACAAAATAAGTACAGGAACTGCAAATTCCATTGAATTGAGATGGATAGCTCAAAGAGTCTAAAACAAAGTTTTCACTGTCTAGTATTATGAAACAGTTTCAAAGTGTTTTAAAAGATACATAGGTGTGAACTCTATTTAAAAGATATGACAGTTTTATCATGTGAAAGCCTTCACCCAGGTTGTCTCATAAGTCTCATCGTATATGAGCGTAAACCATGAGGACAACAATGCATTAAAGATGCTACAGAAACATTTTCATGCCAACTTTCGTGGATGCCATGTTTTCCAACAAAAGGCTTAAATTATATAAGGAAACATCAACATTAACCACTCAGGATGAAAAAAAAACCCAAAATAATTTCTTCACAAAATATAAAAAAGAAAACAATCATAAAAATGTGCAATCATGCAGTAAACCAAAGATTAAAAAAAAAAATGAAACTGTGTTATGATTAAGGTGTTGAGAGTGACTACATTAAAGGAGAACCAAATTAAGGCAGAATATTAGCTATACCTTTTGCAATTCAGTTATAGCTGTTTTCAATTTCTTTGCATATTCATATCGCTCCTCTGCAGAAAGAAACAATTCATAAATTTATTATTATCTAATATACAAAAATTAACAAATTATAAGCGGTTACCTTTTTGAATCAAATAAACAGGAAAGTCAAAATTTTAACAAAGATATGAATGTCAAATGTTGACAACAGGTTTTATCCCTTGAACTGGAAAAGAAATAGAAAAAACACTTTTGATGCAATCTTAAACGAGCCATAAAATTATACAAAATAAATAAATCAAATTGAAAGTTTCAATATTTTCCCTATCTTTACATCTTTTCCATACTTCTATGTCATCTGGAAAAATGTTATACACAAGGTACAAATAGAGCCTTAACTCATTTGCTACTGTGAGCCAATTTTACTGGCTCCTGAAAAAGCCCCGCTATTACCGCAGGCCGATTCCACCAGCTCATAAAATCATCAACATATCTAGTCCACTAATCCAAAGCAGGTTATTGAGAGTGCTTCCGGGTCGGTAATGAAAACCGACACATCCTTTTTCTATGTTTACACGATTGTGTGCAATGATTTTTTGTGATCATTTTAAGGAAAACTGTTTCCCGTCACCATGGAAACTTGTCCATTACGGGTAAGCCCCCCCAAAACATATATGCAGTGTTGGAGCTGTTGAAATGATCAAAAATTATAAAGACTTGCCATCAGTGTTGTATGAAAGCAGTAGCAGTCATAAGGACCTTGATCTTGGCTCATCAAGTTCTTTTAGTAGTTTAATTGGAAGGTAGTGACAATAAGCCTCAAGCTTCAGTGGCCACAAGTTTCATTTATACTGAATACTGGCTCATAAGATCTTCAAACTTTAATTTGTTGCACATTTTTGTCTTTTTCTTTCACTGCTTACGTCTTCATCCCTCAAAACATCTTTTTTAGCAAAACTATTCGAAAAACATCCTTGGAATTTGATTCCCTATTTATTACCTTCACTTTATTGTAAAACACATTCATACTAATGAGCTACAGCGGCAAGAAGAAGGGATCATGTTGGATAGCTGTACTGCTAAATTTGTAACTCAAAAATGGGTGTGTCTGGCTGTGGAAATAGGTCAAGTAGTGAATGAGTTAAAGGAAAGACAAGATGCTAATTTTTTGGGGCTACTTACGTATTACAGCCTCCTGTTTTTTCCGTTCAAGTCGTCGAATAATTTGGGCTATTTCTGGGTCTTGGTACATGTCAAAAGCAAGATCATCCAGCGGAGAAATGTAATCAGCTCTTGAGACAAAAACAGAGAGGAAAGAAAATAAATAGGCAATAAGTAAATTGAATAAGATTTAGAAATATACATAATTCCCACAGCATCTGTCTTCAAATTAGATAATGCACATAATAATATACTCATACACCTTTGTATCATAAGACTTGAAACATTGGACATGAACAGAAATCAAATGGCATGCATTATATTTTATTTTCAATGGAAATTCAAGTTACTAAAACTGAAACTTCTTCCAGTTTCAACAGGATGAATGAGAAGAGAGGATACAAGATCACCTCCTCAACAATATATAAGACAGCAGAGGAAAAACTGTCCATTCTTTTCCAATCAGAACGCAGGGCTCGCCACAGCCAGGATTTGAACCAGCAACCTTATAGATGCCTGACAGACTTGACTTATGACTCTTGATTCCTTAAGGAACATAGGGCCGCAGATGCCAGACAGAATAACCATTAAATTCTCATGCCACCCTTTCGTAAAATTAAAGAAAACAATTGTCTGTGGTATTAATAGTTTTTACTTTTCTTTATTTACATACGACTTAATGCATTCTTTGTGCAATTTCCACGTAAAATTGTATAGAGCCAATTTCATATGTTCTGTGTTTGTAATAAACACACAAAGCGCCATGAAAAGGTAAAACAAAGACACATCTTACTTGTTATAAAGTCCTTCTAAATAGGGATCATTGTCAAGAGGTTGGTCATCCAGTGAGACTTCCTAGTAAAAAAAGGTAAGAAAAGAAAATTAGAGACAAATGAAATCATCAGTTTTATATCCAAAGAAGTATTTTCAAATAAGAGATGCATCTTTCTTGTCACATATGTTTACTCTATAGTAGATCAATACTTCTTAAACATTTTACACACAATTTATTATTATGTTCTATATTTTAATTTCTAATCAAAAGAAAATTATTTACCAAATAAAACAACTTGCTCCTAATTTTTGCATTTACTATTAATCAGACTTACTGGATCTGTCAGGTTAAAAGGCTTCCTGACCTCATCACCAATAACATTGATAGCTATGATTCCAACCTGCCAGGAGAAGAAGATCAAAATATGAAAACACTTCCTTGTGCCTTTAAGCCTATTATAATAAAATATATTTGGTCTAAACCTGAAAAATCAGACCATAACTCTCACAGAATATGTCATAATTCAAGGAATTCTCACATCATAGAACTGCACCTTAATACACTAGTTCTACTGAAAGTACATTTGTAAGTGCCTTTTTTTTTATAAAGCTTTGAAATATTGAAAAATTATCAACGAAACAGATTAACATTTTTAAAACAGTTTACTTTGGCAAAAGAGTAGCTCTAGAATTATTCTGCAAAGCATGTTCGCTTTAACAATAAAAAAAAATGTATACTTGTAGATTTCGACATTTCTAATTTTCTACAGAAAATAACATCTTTTTGCAAATGGCTAAATATGCATTTATCAGCTAACCTGGTTGTAAAGGTTGTGCTTGTTGACATGATTTTTATGGATATTCAACTTGAGATAATGTCCCACAGCATCCACATGGACAGATTTGAGCTCTCTGGCTTTAAAGCCTGTTTTCTCATTGTCTGACAGTGACACATACCTGCAGGAGGAGATTATCACAAATTTTACCGTGTGCTGAAAGTTTTATATGAACCACAAGGCTTCAGACCTGAACATAACCTAATATGACTTAGAAATAATGCAGGCTTTAGGAAAGAGTATAAAATTGACAGTGGTACTGGAAATGAATACAGAGGAATATTTAATGTTTATGACATCAGTATGGAATTCCCTTTAAAAAGAATATTGCTTAAAAAATTAAGCATATTTGGTCTTCTGAGTAAGTTGATCAATGAAAGATGCTGCATTTAACTCAATTTGATTAAAAAAAATTTTTTTACCATTTTCAGGATACATACAGACATAAGCACTAATCAGTGCTACATTTATCTTTTCTTTTGTCTTACCCTAGTCTAGCATATCTTGCATTATCCAAAGAAGGTGGAGTGCCGTCAGGAACATCACCAACAAAGAATTCTATTTTAGTAGCTGTTGACACATATAAAAAAAATGAAAATAATTATTCTTATTGCCTTATTATGCACAAAAAAAAGTGACAATGACCATGTAAGTCAGTTGAAGAGGTCAAACATATATTCAAATACTTAAACAAGAAATGACTTTAAATCAAGGATGAAATTTCACAGCAACTGAAAAAACAGCATTAATAGTGATAATCTACAGAGTTTTAATGTTTGAAATAGTAAATGGGTATAATGTACTGTTGAGTAATATTTTGTAAACTACATACACACACCTATTTCAAATATGACGAAATATACATTTTCTTATGATTACTACCATGTTCTAAGATCTCTTCGCAATACATTTATAGATCACACACCTACAAGGTATTGATGAGACAATAACTGAATTTTTCTTAATCTTGATCTTGCCCCCAGCTGAACCACCATATCTTGAGGGTAAAGACAGAACCTGAAAAAAAACACAGTTTTATCAATTTCAACAGCTGACTGAATGAAACTCAATTGTCTCATCCATCAAATGTACATACAAACTTTTGAACTTAAGGACATAAAACATAATAAAAAATGTAGAATATTCAAATGAGTTACTGAGTTTTCTCCTTTGTCTGCTCAAAGTACAACTCATTCTCTTTCGAGTGTATATAACACTTTCATAAAACCAATCAATCCAAGAGTAAAGGGCAAGTTTTCCCGGGTAAACAAGAATTTCAGCTGTAAACTACTTTCCTTACAAATGAGATGGCATGTTAAGTGAGAAATGTTTTTACTCTCCAAAAAATTTGACTGAATCCTATCTGCAACCAGGCTTCATCAGTATGAAATCATTTAGTCCACCTAATGAATGAAATTGACTTCCATGATCCTTTGTACAAAGACTATTGAGTTGATTTGTGTTCAAAAATAATGGTCAATCCCACATTTGCATTTCTGATTTATTACAATTAAAATTATGCATTACAAAATGATAATTTCCAAACGCAATATAAGATCAAATAAATCTGAATAAAAAAATCAAGGACAACAACTTTTCTTTTTTTTATTTTGTTACCTTGAGGATTGCCAGCCCTTTGTGAGAGGGCAATGGTTATTGAGCTCATGGGCTTTGTAAATATCATCCTGCCCTGAAGCATGGATTACTCTGAAATTCAGTTTGTGCGGCATTTTGATGTAATATTATTCGATGCTTCCTACCTGTGAGAGACAAAAGCATAAAATGTTGAAATTCTGCATCAATTAAAGATAGATCATAATTTGAAATGCTTACTTATCATTGCCAAAGAAAACTTCAGAGCAAACAGATAGAAATATTAGGAAATAATAATTCAATTATAATCCCTCAAAGATACAAATTCATTTTAGATTAAAGATACAGTTTATTCATAAATTACTTTACAATTTACAGACAAAGAGTTCTTCAAAATTTATTTGTAAAAATTCAGTCAGACAGAGGCAGAGAATAAAAACAGGAAGGCTAAGATGAGGATGCTTCAAGCAGGCACTTCCTCAAACCTCAAATTAAGTCGCTGCGTCTTGCATACGGGCATTTAAAACAAATTAAAATGAATCTACACAGACAATTAGAATCATATAGCATCTTCTCTATGCATTTATTACAAGGCTAGTGAACTATAGTGAGATGAATGTCTTGCATTTTTGTAAAAGGGTTCAGCAACAGTTAAAATGGAAATATGACAGTTTCATCGTTTTCTTTTTGGCTCTCACTCTCTCCTCCGCATGTTTCTATGATTGTGAAGAAAAATGATGGCTTTACAACCAAAACATAATTTGTTCTCAATCAGGCTCTGATAATGCTTGTAAATAAATGGGTAGACTTATTAATGGTTCGTTTGAAATTACCATTTAATTTCCAAAACCTTGTTTTTTCAACATAGATCTATTTTCAGTACTGCTTATACACTTTCCTCAACTCAGAAGTCGAAAAAATAAGGCAGGTCAGTGATAGGCTCCCTACACTACGTGAAATAATTCAGTAATTGCAACTATGTCAAGTCTGGTAATCTCAGGGAATAGCACCGCCGACGTATTCGAAAATGACACCGCAGTATCGTTGGCTTCCACTGCATGTGCAGCTACGGCAAGCTCACCGCGTGCGCAGCCATAGATACCTCCACTCCACCCCCACCCTACTCTCTTCTCCTTCGCGATCCTCCTTATTCTGCTCAGGGGATAGCACCACATCAACGAAATAGATGGGGCGGCTTACAAAGACTATGAACAACGGTGATGCTATTACCCGAGCAGACTAAGAGTGACGGACTGGCTCTCACTGCGTGCACAGCCATGTTGTGCTTAGGGGAAAGAGAGGATGAGAAAACGTGGTGCGATGGGCTAAGAAACGGCGGTGCTATTCCCTGATCATATATAAGAGTGACAGATACTCATGTGACTGCAAGGATGTCCCTAGTGTCTCACTGAGAAAAGGGGCCTCTTTTGGGGCTAGATTACAGCGAAAAAGGGGCTTGTCTTTTTTGGGAAAAGTTATGAGGATGCCACAGAAAAATGGTCGGTGCTATTCCCTCACTGAGAAAAGGAGCTTCTTTTGGGGCTAGATTACAGGGGAAATGGGGCTTGCCTTTTGGGGGTAGAAAAGCTATGAGGATGCCACAGAAAAATGGTCGGTGCTATTCCCTGATCATATATAAGAGTGACAGATACTCATGCGACTGCAGGGATATCTCTAGTGTCTCACTGAGAAAAGGGGCCTCTTTTGGGGCTAGATTACAGTTACAGGGGAAAGGGGGCTTGGTTTTTTGGGGGGAGAAAAGTTATGAGGATGTCACAGAAAAATGGTCGTTGTTACAGTATAAATAAAATAAAAATACAGGGCATCTAGAATCTATTTTCATTACGCTTTATGTCACGGTGATGACACACTCTATAACTATGCGATCGCGGCATGAGTATGAGTCTGCCGAGTACACTGACTGACTGAATTTTGTTCAACCACTAACCTTTCAAAACTATTCAATAAAAAAAATGCTAAGAAGGCTCTCTACATGAACATATTACTCCGTTTTGTCACACTTTTCAATTAAAAAAGACGTCAACACTGTTCCAAAACAAAACAATTAAATTAAGTGAATTCCGTACATTTTGAAAAAGACACTTCTTGACAACCACTTAGAAAGTTATTTGTGTACATTGGATAAAAATGTCTGTCTTACATCTCGTTTTAAACGAGACTTGAAAAATACAATATTTAAATAATAATTTTCTCATTCAAAATAATTTGTTTAATATTAAATTGTTCAAAGAGCTATATTTGAATCTGATACACATATTTTGCTAATTATTGGAAATTGACAATTGGGCTCGTTGGCAAATATTTGCCGGTGGCGAACGAGATTATGGTCGCCGCTTGTGTAGTGTACGGTTTCCTTTTCCGGTCGGCGTTAGAAGTGTGCACTTGTGCAGAGAAGTCCGAAGTATGGCAGGTGGAAAACAGAACAAGCTGTCTCGCGAAGAGGAGCTTCTGCTCCAAGACTTTAGTAGAAACGTTTCTACTAAGTCATCAGCACTTTTCTATGGCAATGCTTTGATAGTGTCAGCGATTCCCATGTGTAAGTCTACATTCTGATGGACAAAAACTGGAAACATTGCTTGCTTACTTTTGTTATTGTTGGTGACGTGGACAGTAGATTCTAGCAGTAGTGGAGTGAACACATCATTTTTGTTATTTTTATTGTTTTCGAGTTGGAGTAAAATGGATATCTACATCTTTATTCTATTATTGAAAACCAGCTTTTACTATAAGGTGCTCTCTCTCTCTCTCTCTCTCTCTCTCTCTCTCTCTCTCTCTCTCTCTCTCTCTCTCTCTCTCTCTCTCTCTCTCATTGTGGGACTTGTTTTCACTTTTCAGCCCCTTCTTACATTTTGACTTGCACTAGAATGACTAGATCTAGACCTACTTACAGCAGTCTTTCATTTCATTTTCTCTCCCACCTCTGCCACTCCTAACACTTTAAAAAAGTTTAAACTATAAATGGTGATGTAAATGTTAATGTGTGACGGTGAGACTCCGGAGTGAAATCCAGTTCTGACAGATGGCCATGTTTTGACAAGTTTTCATATTTTCTAGGCCCTAGATCTATACCTATTTACTATATCTAGATCTAGAATCTATATGAGCTTTCTTGTCAATGGGCTAAATCTTTACCAATTTTTTTACTCAGTAAATTTCTGTCCTGAAAGTATTATAATGAAGATTGTTTGTCAATTGTAGTGCACTTATTTTTCAATATGAAAGGTTTTTAGAGGTTTTGTGACAATGTATAGGCTATTCAGTTCATACTAGCACGTTCAGCATAGGCCTATGCATTGAAGCCCTATATTTATTATTATGTTATTAGAGATGAAAAGCTTTGTCAGTATATGTTAACCCTTGAAGCTCACAAGGGGTCATGTGAAGAACGCAGACCAATATTCAATGAGACAACCAAGACGTATTTTACGTTTTCAACCTCGACCCTTTTCAATTGAAAATTTCTCATAGCTAAAAGCAATTGTGCCACAATATCTAGAAAATATCAACCAATTCCAGTATTTCTTTTTGGTGGGTTTTATCTATATTAAGTGCCTTTATCAATCGATGTGATTCTGCCATTTGCTTGTCGATCTAGGCCTATTCGGAACAGTCGACCTACTTACCTTGTTTTTGCTTTTGCATGGCTGTTGTTTATAATCCACATCACTTGTTAGAATGGAGGACCAAAACAATGTTTGTCTTGGTATTTAGGAATTCATCTAATGGCTAACAGAGGTGTCACTTTTCCGGCAATAACTGGAATTCCGGTTTTGACGAATCTGCCGACAATGTTCCGACATCGGAAGATTGTGTTTTGTTTGTTTTTATAAGTTATGTATCGTAAACCACTCTTGACTTTTACTTTACCATCTCGACGTCATGCAAAAAAGTTCAGGCAGAATTACTAGGCTTTGGTGACACCTCTGGGCTAACATTAAATTTTATGGGATTGAAAATAGATTCCAACTTTGACAAGCAACAAGATCTGCATCTTTACTGTAAGAGAAGGGAGGGGGAAGAAGACCATTTGGATGATATTTTTATTCATATCTTCATACAAGTAAAAAAAATAATAAAAACTTTCTGTTTATTAGAAAGCGGCATTGTCCACCGAAATGTTCGGTAGACGCATTATACTTATACTAACCCTAACCCACGCAGGAAAGGCCAAGATTCAGTTCCGTCCACTTATGCTATCACTATCAGTATCTAGACTAGAGATCTGGATCTAGAGTCTAGATCTACTTATAAGTAACAAAACCTGTTCTTTGTTAGTAATCAAGATGAATAAGATCTACATTCTACATCAGCCAAATAATAAAAGACATTTTAGATCTAAATTTCTAAAAATGCGGAATTGAATGAATAACGCCTTATAAATGAATTGGAGGTAGCGGAAGGAAGTAGTTAGTAGTAAAGTGAGTAAATGCAAAGGCAGGCAGATCAGGAGGAGGAGGGGCTGAAATGGCTGAATCAAAGAAAGAGGAGGCCGCTGCTCAATCGACAATAATTTCAGAGACTTATAATTCTTTCTGCTTAATTTCTTCAAATATTGGGTAATTTTGCAGTACCGGACCCGTACCTCCTACCTGAATAGATCCAAACCCTAACCCTAACTGTAACCCTATGACTCTAACCTTAACCCTAAGGGAAAGGCCAAAATTCAGTTCCGTCCGATTACGCATGCGTGAGTTTGGTGGACGGTGGACGTTTTGTTGTTGTCCATCGAAAATTTTGGTGGACAACAGCACTGCGTTAAAGAAATAAGGGGGTTTGTAGACTTTTTATCAGTAATTAAGTTGTAAAATGCTGATTTTCCACACCTCTCAAAATTGCAAGAGAGCAATTGCCACACACCAATTTTTACACTGAGCACGGGCATGGCGAGCTGACTTCAAACATTTCAATTTCTGTCAACATCATATATTTGCACTTTTAGACTTAATGCCTGAGGTTGTATCAATTTCATATTTTCTGGAAGTTAGGATTCTCATTTAGTAGGATAGTGTTAAGTAAGAAGAGGATTAGAATTAGAGTTAGTTTGCAAATTTCACAATTTACCCAGTGTGTAACAGTTAAGCCTTCTTTTTATCCTATCCCACAAAATAACTCTTTCTTGTATATTTATAATCAGCTTTGTCTATAGAGCATTTGATACAATAATAGTACATGTACCTAAATTTCATTCAGTTCTTGTTTCAAGTTTTCCTGATTTTTCTAATTTATCATTCAGTTTCTCAAATATTGCATCAAGGCTAGTAGTATCAGTATTAAAAAAGAAGACCCTTGGTCAGTATTAGAAATTCACTCGCATAGCAGTTGATCAACATTTTGCACTGTATGTTCCATGTGAGAGTTTAACTTTTAATGATAGATTCTGAACTGTTTTGACATTAAAGGGCCTATCAAGTCTCTTGACTGTCTTGGAAATTCTTTTTGAACCTGTGTTGTATTAATTAATCCAGTACTACTAGTACTAGTTCTCCAAGGGGGGGGGAATTTAATTTTGCCACTTTTTTTTTTCCTTCACAGGGTTGTTTTGGCGTATACATCAAATGGATCTATACCAGTCAGCCATCATCTTCATTATTGGCACTATTGTTAGTACCTATCTGGTTGCCATGGCTTACCGCAACGTCAAATTCATTCTTAAACACAAGTAAGGAACTAAGATGTACTTTTTTTTTGTAGCTGCTAGTTTTTTTGTATTGCTATTGTCTGAAACATGTATTTCACGTTTTGAATGCATGGCGAAGTTGATTTAAACTGCTCAGCACAAATAACCAATTTCATTTTCAGCCACTTTTAGCTTGTTGTTATGTTGAATTGCATAGAGCAGCTTGATTAATTAAATAGCAAAAGTATACCATGTATCTTTTTTTGCAAGCCTACAGCTGTTTTTGAGACAGATGTCTGGACTTCTGATTCACGAAACAAGTTTTCTGTTTGATTTTTAAGTTTGGGTTGTTTTCTTGTCTTTAGGTCAGAATTTAGTTATTTACTGATAGATCTGAAATGATATATGAAAAATGACTGATTGTAAACTAACTAATGCCCAGTTGACTTACTTTTATGTGGGTTGAGTACTTTTACTTTTACCTAGATTTTCTCGTTCTTTTCTTTGGTGGGAGCCTCTTAGCTGTTAATGCTCTTTACTGCCTTGTAAAACAAATATTAAGAATATGAATATTGACTTTTTTTTTAAAACAGAGTTGCCCTCAAGCGTGAAGATGCTGTTGCAAAAGAGATGATGAAAAAATTTGCTGATGACAAGCGAATGACAAAGAAGGAAAAAGATGAGAGGTACACACTTTGTTTGATATTAATTGACTTTTATGGTGTCATGTTATTTGAATCAGGTAACACACACTGGAGATAGGTCTACAAAATTTACTAATAAAGTTACATGTGTAGGCTTATCCTATATATAAGAGATGATCCGTTCTATTTTCTTTATTCTTGGTCAGTCAAATGTTGTTTAAAGTGCATCCTTAGTTTTGAACGATAATCTGTAAATTATATGAATGAAAATTGTCTCAAATTGAGTTAATAGAGAAAGGCTTAGAGTTCATAACTCAAAGTTAAACGTTTGAAACCGCTTTCTTTCCCCTTTCACATTATTTAGTGTTGGTAGTGAAGACTGAGTGACCATCATTCAAGATTTATCATGTGACATCTGTTCAGTCTTTGAATTCACTGCTCTCTTCACAGGGTCTTGTGGAAGAAAAATGAGGTTGCAGATTATGAAGCTACTACTTTCTCCATATTCTACAACAACTCCTTGTACCTGGTCCTTTTGATTGTGGCTTCATTTTTTATTCTGAAGAACTTGAATCCAGTTTTGTATCCTTTTTGTAATTTGAATTTACTCGTATGTACTTTTGCTTGGTACTGATTTTATGCGCCTTTCTCTTAATATCATAGAATTCTCATTATTTGACAATTTCCTAGAACATTTCACTAATTTCAGTGCATAAAAGTATTGAAAGATGGCATAGGGATTCGACAGAATATAGTAAAATCTCAAATTAAAAGACAGATTTTGAAAATATCTAAAGTGTTGGTTTCTTAACCCTGTAGTGTAACACTCAAAGGCGCTGATGTGTATCGGTGCGCTCCTTCAGCCCGTCTGATTTACGTTTTTTGTTGTTTTTTTTCCCGCCATCACGCCTCTCATATTATAATACAGTGGTCTCTGCCTAAGAACTCGCCATTCTGTTCTAGTGAAATAGAATTTTTCTATATAATTCGTCCGCATAAGAGCCCGTTTTCAACAGAAAAATCCATTTAAGAACAATGCCTTCTTACCCGACTGATTTTTTTTAAAGCAGCCGTCGCCAAAATCGCAAGAAACACTGTCAGCCGCCCTGTCTTTATTCTGGAGTTAGGCCCTAGATGTGGTGGAAGGCAAAGCCGCTTTCTCTCTGCCACACCCCCACCCTCTTTCAGCAGGCCAAGGCTATCTGCTCTCATCACCCGAAGCGTGTCCATTCAGCTCCATTCCTTCCCCCCACCCTCTTGCGTCTTAGAAAGTTAGACCAGTCAGAATTTGCTAGATCTACGCTTTGTTGTTGTGTCCCGCCCCTATTCTCCGAACGACACTGTCAACACCGCCTCCTCCCCATCATCTCGATGTCGTGTGATCCCGCAACCATCTCAACCCTACCAGCCATGATGCAAAACTGCTCTTTGTTTTGACTTACGTAGGCCTAGTGGAAGTGTCATCTCAGCGAGGGCTGAGAACAAAGATGTGTTTTAGTTTTATGGAATGGACCCGCCAGCGTCTTGCATTGTTTTGCGTAATGGAGACATGGATAGTCTTGGAACTAGGCTTTACACTATTTAATTTTAGTTTTAGTCGCAAGCTGATTTGGGTGGAATCTGTTGCCGTATTCTGGTGACTAGAGCGTGCACTTACACATACATGTGATTTGTATACCGGTAATAAAAAAATCGGTCAAATGATGAAAGCGGGGACTACTGTACTGATATTGATTTGCTTAAATTCAAAAGGGATAGGTTTAAAATAATTGATTTATTTCAGTTCTGCTGCTTTTGTGTATAACAATGAATTAAGTATGTTTCTGTGCATGTGGAAGTTTTCCTTGACCAGCGTTCAGCAACTACACCCTGTCTGTAGGATCAGCAGCTGGCTTGCTGGCTTTGTTCTCCACCAGCAGTAAAGCCTAGACTCCCAAAAATGTCCACAGCAACGTGCAGATGTCCTTGTTGTGTACATGTATCAAGTGTTTTGAGTGAGACAGTAAGAAAGTGCAGAGCAGGTAGCCTATGTGGGGGAAAACTTTAGGTTTTAATTAGTAGGACAATGATTTATTTCTTAAAGGGTTGTACCATAACATAAAAATTTTATATGTTTTTTATTAAAACATTCTAGGAAGTGCAGGAATCATTAGTCTCATTTTATATCTATAACCTTGCAGATTGAAATTTTCAGGTAGGAATTTCTGTATTATTTATAAATGGTTTGTTTCAAAGGCAATAAGTTTTAGGCATTTGTTCTGCTGTATGGCAAAGCTTTTTATCTCTGAATGAATGATGAGCAATCGACTGACTTGCGTAGTTTTTTAGTGCTGGTAATGGGAAGTTTTTGGTGTGTAGAGTTGAGAATGTGAGAGTGTGAAGTGATTGATAAGGAATCGTCAGTGTAGTCCATCATTGTATCTACAATACAAAATATGTGTTGGCATATTATTATATTCATTAAAAACAAATCACAAAGTCACCTCTTTTCGTATTTTTTTAAAATGTACCGTATGATTTTATATTTACATGTAACAGTCCACTTAATTCAAACTCTCGTTATTGGTTTTTTTCTGAATAATTCAATTTATTTTCAAAGTTATTAAAGATAAATATTTTTGTGGATAATTAAAATTTGAATGCAAAACCAAGTGCACACAAATTGGCTTGTTTGGTTGGCATGAAAACATAGCTGTCTGCACAGCGAGTGGGTGGAGAGAGTAACAATACATGTAATAACAATCAAAATAAGTGTGGTGCACACACAGTTAGCAGGTCTAGGCTTAGATACTTCAGTGATCCCTACTTAGAATTTCTGTTTATAAAAAGTGAATGACTTGGTTCCAAGGATTTATATTTTGAAAATTTAGTAGCATTTTTATTTTTCTGGTCCACAGTCAAGATGGATATATAAAAAGTAAAGTAAAGTACCTTTAAGGCCTTAGAGGCCCATGGAGCCGCAGCTTATCTTGGTTTCGGTAGCTTGAAGCGGAACAAATGATTTTTATATCATCTCTTAGACAGGGCGCTCGTTTGTCGCACCAGAATATGCCGGTACCCGATTTGCACCTGTGTGTTTACAGGAAAAATGGTGTAAAGTGTCTTTCCCAAGGACACAATACGGTCACATCCCGGATTCGAACCCTGGACCCTTGGATTAGGAGTCCAACACTAACCATTCGGTCACCGCACCACAAAAGATGTTTTTACCAATTACATTGTACAGGTTGTATTGAGTATCTGAAGTAGCAAACACCTTGATGGCACTGAAGGAGCAAGCAGACAAAAAGCCTTCTTTTAGACAGGCTGAAAGAAAAGCAAAACACCACCATTCATAGTTCATTGTTGAGAATGCAATTATTATTATTATAAGATCATGTATTGCACTAATTGCAGTGAAATTGTTGGTGTGTTGACAATTTGTCACAGGAAAGTCTTCAAGTATGAGATATGGCCTTGATAAGATATACACTGTAGGCCTACATGTATTAACATTTTAAGATTGTCTTTGCTACAGTTCTTAATTTCAAGGTATGTATTGGGAGGAAGTTGCCATCAATCATTGCAAAAATAGAATGATAAAAAGAAGGGAGGATAGAGAAACACAATAAGGAAGGAAAGGAACAAAGTACAAATGTATAGTAAACATGGTTAACAAAATCAATAGCAAGTAAAAGTCATTATTGCTGATGTGTTTTTCCCCATTAAAAATACATATTGTATAGGCTATCAGTACTCGTAGCACAGATGACTTCTAAAGTGCATATGAAAGACAAACAATATAAACATATTTTCACTGATTTGAACATTCATAATAATCTGATTTGTAGTCCAATCAACGTAATTAGTACATGTACAATTATTAAACACCTTGCTCAATTGAATGGCAAAAGCATAATGTGAACTTTTTGGACACCTTGAAAATAATCAACAGCATCAACAAAAGAACAGGCAAGAAATGAATATATACATGTACATGTATTGTGGAAAATTCAGAGCATCGAGACAGAAAAGTAAATAAAGATAAGAAGCTAAATTATACCAATTTATTATGCATAAAAACATGAGGAAAGCATTGATTTTCAATGACACGTTGCTTTCACATCAATTAGGTGGACACCAATTTCAATAAGTTTTAATGATTCACGGCAGGATTTTGAAAGTGTTACATGTATAAATCAATGCAAATGAATTGTACCGGAAACAGTTATAGTTTTGAAAAATTATGTCTAATACTAATACATGTACATGTATTGAGACCGAGTTTGATTCATGGCGAGATCAAACATTCCAACTAACAATACTAACGTAGATGTAAAAGAAGTAGGTAGGCCTATACCGTAACGTAAGAGCGATGGAAGCATGATATGAATATGAATTTTTATCGAGCAGTCCCAAGAATTTCAGACCTCACTCTACATGACCTTTGTTGATTTCCGGAAAGCATTTGACAGTGTG
>JBDFRD010539580.1:0-18910 GCA_039654405.1 Bullina lineata | reverse complement strand
GTCTGTAGACTCTTCAATGCTAATTATTATTACACAGCTGTTACTAATTCTTTTTTCCAGGTGATAATTGTGCGGTTGAAAAAAAAAGATTAACCACGTTTTGTAAAAATACTGGGGTACCTTTACCGTTCGTAGAACAGGTTCTGTAGCTAGTATTCATAATGCAAACATTTCATTTATTCTGTGATAATAACAATCATTGAGCAAAATAATCAGGAAACAAAAGATCTTTATAACTATTATTATTTTACAAAACAGTTCAGCATCTGAGATACTCCTTGTTTGAGGTCACCACTTCATAACTTTCAAAACTAGCTCATGATTCAACATCATCATCATCATCATCAACATCATCATCTACCTATCTGCCTAGTAGCACTAAGGAAGCATAGCTCAACATACTTGATACTTATTTTCCTCCCTAGATTTGTAGGTATGATTCGCAGAGCAGAGTCGATGTTATCCGGAGACTCATCCTCCAGGTCTATGTCATTCCTCAATGTCTCCATGATTTCATCCTCTAAATCCGCATCTCTGTTGTATCTCATCGTTCCATGATAGATGCTGGCCTGTCTCTGTTTTTTCAGGGATTTTGAGGCTATGTCTGCAACATTTTCTGTGAAGAAAAAAAATTGGAATACCTTAGGTCGCCTGTCCCCCTCATTTTCAATTTAATGATTTTCAAGGCACAATATGACTGGTGTTTGTGTATGTGCGCGTGCACATGTGTATGTTCATGGTTTTGAGTGGGTGTTTACAGGAAAGGGGGTGGGGGCAAGAAACACTTTCAAGCATGTAAAGACATGAAACATTGCATTCTTTTCAGCTTCAGTTTGGTCTAATGGATCTATGCATTCTTTCTATTTTCTCAAAATGAGTAACACAAGAATGATGAAGATGAAGAAGCAGGAAATAAGTCCACACCCACCTAGTTGATGACTTGGCAGTTGGTTCATCAACTCCCTCATGCCATCATCGTAAACCATGTAGTGATCGTCCACTATGAATGAGTCATCCATCTTCATCCTCGTTGTTAGACGCAAATTGCCAACATCCCTGCGGTTCTTTCGTCGCATTTGAACAACTTCATCCTCGTCATCGTCATTGTACATTAAGTTTGCTGAATTTACACAAAATAACAAAATGTTATAATTTGTATCATTTTAATTATATAAAAAGGAGTACTTTTACAATGTTACCTGAATAGCCACTTGTTTCAAACACTATAATATATTCTTATATACTTTATTAATAGTACACTATTCCGACATTTTCACAAGCGTCTTAAACTTGTGCTGGAGCTTTGAAACTCCTATTACTGCTGTTGGAACTTAGCAGGGAATACGTGTAAAAAGTGTACTGGGATTTTCCAAGCTGTAGTTTTTCCTTCGGAGAACTTCAAAGCACACAATCAAACTGTTGTGTTACGTTTGGCAGAGAAGATCAGTCCAAAGTGTGTAAACATAAAATGCTAACATGATTTTTTTATAACCAAATGCCCTTTTTGTATAATGATCATATTTTCTTCAAGAACCTACATTGAAAAATCACTGGTTTCAATATTAAAAACAATTCCTCGTAAATATGGTCATCACACTGTAACATATTTAATCCATACAAAGGAATGTATACATGCACCCTTTATGTTTCAATTAAATAGAGTTTAAACTTGAATTCTCCACAGACCGACTTACTGACTGTTTTTCTTTTATTTTGTTCATCCACACCAGAGGAATCCATACTGAACTTATGTCCTTGACCCTGAAGGAATGAACAAGAAACTGATCCAGTCAATCATGCACAAGTTATAAACAAAACTGTATAAAATGAAGCAAGCATACTCACAGACAGCTAACAAATCACTCTACTTTTATATTTTTGTGAGGTGAAACAAAGTTTTTATTAGAGGTAAAAACAGAACACTATTGCAATGAAAATGTCTTGACAAAAAAAACAAAAAAAAACTGACAACATGCTAATTAGGTTTTTAGATCCAAAATAAAATGTCATCTTTTGCATTGTTGATAGCAACAACAAAAATAGTAGGCCTAATTATCTGGGGAGGCAGTGCAGTAGCCAAGTTGTAGGGTATCAGCTTAATGAGCACATTGGTCTTATCCCCCAGAGGAAAGTGGATTTTTTCTGTAAACTTGTTCATCTTTATTCACCCCTGACTCTCACTAGTTATGTGGAGTCGAAACACTTGAACTCCTCTAGAGACGAGGTACAAAATCAGAATTCCATATTATATAATATTGTGCATTACACACATTAAAGATTTCTTGACAGTCTAAAATCATACAAGAGAAGATAAGTACCGCTGTGCATGAAACATTTTTATACTTCAAATACTTCCCCCTTAACTTGTAAGCATGACCGTAAGCATTTGACTCGGTGACTATAATATTAAGTATCTAGATCTATACACACTATGAAAATGAAATGTAGCTACCTAAAGAGTTGGGGACACCATGAAAATGATAATGGCTACTACATGACACAGTCAGTCCAGTATTGATTTACACGAAAGCTAATTGTAGTTTGAAAAAGACCTGAAGACAGGACTGCCTCAGAATTAATGACAGAAGAAAAAGAAGCGAAAAGATTTAACTATTCCTCTTACAAAATTATTTGCACAAATTAAATCCATTTAAGAATGAATGTCATTCATTTCAATTGGATGTCTTTGGCCTCAAAGAGAATGAGAATGGATGGCAGCCGAGCTTTGTCTTTTTGAGGCTTTGCTACTTCTAGATCTACTTCTACTTCTTGTCAGAACTAGAGATCTAGATCTAGATCTAGATCTAGAGTCTAGACTGGAAATAGGGCCTACAGAGACTAAATTCTAGTTAGATTTCTAAGTCTTTTTATTTCCTTTACAGTACACACGACAGGTGAACCTATAATATCAGTTTATGGTATTATCTAGATCACAATCGAGCCCAAATTCTGTCCCAAGTGAGTTCCGGGATCAAGACTATAGGCATAGGGAAGTGAATACAGGAATACAGGTTATACAGGTGAGTGATGTGTTGTTATTTGACTGTTGTTGAAATTGCTAAGATTTTTTTGTTTTTCGTTATTCCATGCACCCTGGTGAAATAAACAACTGTTTTAAACGTATTGGACATCACTCTTGTGCGCAACCTACTTTAGAAAGGAAAACAATAGATGTAAGCCACACTGTAGGTAGATCTAGATCTAGATCTCTACATCTTCGAAGTTTATTTACCTGTATTTCAGCTTTTTAACTGAACCGTGTAACTATAAATATGTATCTAAATTCTAAATGTCAAAACAAGTATAAAGTCGACTAATTTTCAGAGTTGCTGGTAAATTTCATTTTTTATTTCAAACTAGATTCTAGATTCTAGAAATAATAAACGAAAGCTATCGTATCAATTATATAGGCATTATGTAACATCATACCTTGTGGACATAAATTGAAAATTAAATTGAAGAGCCTTTGCTATGTTTTGACTTGTACGTGTAGATTAGATGATTAGTCTATGTTATACAAATAGTCGTCTCCCCTGGCATTGTTTTCGATATATTTTTTTTTAGCCTAAGCTGGTATGTTTTTGTTCTCTGTGTGAAGCCCAGTAAGTAGGCTAAATCTGTATCGTTTGAGACAGAAACGTTTGCCTTTTGTAAAAGAGAATCTATACGTAAGTCATAAGCTTGACACTGTAAAAATTAATTATCTAAACTGGCGAAATCTTCTGCTAGAGTCTTGTGGGTTCTATGACTCCGTCACAGGCACTGACGACACAATATTATGAAATAATAATGAACTGCAATTTCTTTCATGATGTCATGCACATTATTAGTCATTAAAAATAGCCATTCAAAAAAATAAAGGTAAAGGGAGAGCAGAAAAGACGCAGTATCCGAGACAACCCTACAGATACCCAAAGCCCAAGTGAAGTCCAGATTCTGACAGAACTGAGCAAATGTTCATGAGCATCGAGAGCTGAATTTGGGGGTAAGTTAGGGAGCTGCCATAAATATGATATGAATATTATGAAGAATAATAATATATTTATTACTTAGATTTAGATCAAGATCTTTATAGAATCTACATGTACTGGGCAATAGAGTCTACCTCTGCTTTTTTTTTTTTACTTTTCATTCTCACTGCATTTAAACAGACCCACTTATTTTCACCATAAATTCATAGTGTACATGCTACAATGTCTTTAAAAATGTTTATATTAAAAACCATCCAAGATGCCAGGCCAAGAATTCAAAGATCTATAGATCTAGCCTACATATTGATTGATGTCAGCTGTTTACTGCTTGTTTCATTAGAAAATCTGAAAATCTTTCTTTCAACACATTCATTTTCTATGTGTCTGTCAAATCACATCAGTCCCAACAGAAAGCTATTACAGTGATCGGCATTTACCATCCTATTCACAAGTCTTGATGACAATAAAGGATCCTGGAAAAACAGCACTTTACATCACATACCGTACTCAAATTTACATGTAATAATGTTGGCGTGGGATCGGGCCATTTAGTCAGAAATTGCACTCAAGTTGAGGATTTTACTTTCCTACCAAGATCACTGACAAAGAGGAATATGAACTAAGTTGTTTTTTGGACAAAAATTGTTGGACTTTTTTTTAACAAAAATTTTCAACTGAGCATTGGGTAGGGGAGAAAAGGGATACCCGTCACAAGACGCCATCAGGCTCATCCTTCTGATTGGCTAGTCACCACCAGCACAGAAAACTCGGCCAGAGGAGTCACAAGTTAGAGCCATTGTCAACTCTCTGAAAACAACTTTTTTAATTGTTATCTTTTTTCATGAATGTTTTTTCATTTGAATTTGAATAAAAAAACTACAAATGTCTAAACTTTTGATTTATAATGCTAGAGAAGTAGTTCTAAAAATGAGTCTAAAAAGATAGCAAGGAAAAAAAAATAATAATAAAGTTCTAATTCAAAATAATACAACAAATATTAAGATTACCATGTGATAATGAAATCAACGCAATGCGCGTGTTCATCAAAATGTGAGAAAAAAAAAAAGCAGTTTAAAATAAATTTTCACATGTCTCGTTCATAATTTAGTTTCAGGTGTGACTGAAGACGAGGTCATTAAAAGCTGCATTTCTGTGACAGCTTATTTTGTAAAATGCCTTTTAACACCTTACGCACCACTGACAAGAATAGGTACTCTCGAACATCAGCCATTGATTTTGGACCACTGATGAGTATTCTCCATTTGAGGTGACCAAAATCTAAACCACTCCAACTTTTCTCTAACTTATCCCTCTTAGTGCTGACATTAAAATTTTGGATGTGATTAGCACTTTACCGGGAAAGCCACGTAAGTTGCTCATCGCACTAAGAAGATCCAGGGTCAGTGTCAGGCCAGTCACTAAGGTAGTAAATTTGATTTCTCCTCAGAATCATGGATGCTGCCTCCCAAAAGACTGTACATCATCGGTACCTGTGCAATGGATTGTCCAAACTGAAAACTTCCTCCGAACACACCGATGTTGTTCTCGTCGTGGGCGACATCAGTTTCCCATGTCATCGTACTGTACTGGCTGCTATGTCCACCTACTTCTGTGCTATGTTCAGTTCTGGGATGAGAGAAAGCCAGGATAGAGTTGTAACACTTAAAGGGATCTCTTCCACTCACTTTGAAAAGGTTTTAGATTTCCTTTACTCCGGAACTATTGAACTAACTTATGATTCGGTTGTGGACATACTTCAAATCTCTTCTATGTACCAGATTCAAGCTTTACAGCTGATTTGTGAAAAATACCTTTCAAGAGACATTTCATTGCAAAATTGCATATTATACTGGAAGTTAGCAACCACTTATAATTGCTTAGTTCTAGAGGGAAAATCTTTTCAAAAAATGTCCAAAAGTTTTTTAGAGCTTGTGAAAACTAAAGAATTTCTTGAACTTAACAAAGATGAGCTGATTCATTTCATCGATGCTGAATGTTTAAACGTGAGTGAAGAAGAAAAAGTCTTAGTTTCTGTGACTCTTTGGCTTAATTATGACCATGACAGAAGTGCAAAATGTGTTCTGGACATTTTAAAACATCTACGATTTCCACTAATGGAAGCTAAGTCTGTAAATACAATCGTTCAACAATGTCCCAGCATTGTGTCTAATAAATCGTGTCAGGAGTTTATTCAAAAAGCTGTCCGAGCTAACCGCAACTCCCCCAATGCTGGATGTCATTTGACTGAAAATGCCTTTAAACCGAGGAAGGAACATGCCCTTATCATGGTTGACGGGCGCAGACAGGAAGTTTGCTGTTTCACACTTTTAACAAAGAAGTTGTATATTCTGGCCAAATTTCCGTACTTTTCGAATGCAAAAGCTGCATGTGTACACAAAGGCGATTTGTTTGTCTCAGGGGGATCCGACCGTCCTAACACAATGGTTCGGTTCATAACGGATCTGAATAGATGGGAGGCGTGCAGTGAACTAGTGGAGACGAGATACTTCCACACCATGGTGTCTGTGAAAGATTATATTTACATCGTGGGAGGTTACAGTAAGGGTTCCCCAACAAACCCTGGCAGTGTGGAAAGGTACGACCCAGTGAAGAACGAGATTTGTGTGGTTGGTGAAATTGCCTACTGCGCTGGGAAAATGTCGGCCACAGGGCTCGGTGATGTGATTTACATGTTCGGGGGGAGTGAAGATCCGTACGATGATCTGGACAATGAGTTGTTGTACAAACCCACGACCTTCCATAGCTATAACACTAAAACCAACACGGCCTGCATTCTGGGTTGTCTCCCTTCTATTACAGTTGGTAGCCAGGCGGTGACTCTGGAAGACTCCGTGTATATCTTCAGCCCCAACGGGAATATTCTCACCTTGTCGGAGGATAAGTCCCCGGTCATCCTGCACATAATCAAATCTATGGAGCAGCAACATTTCCGAGTTGTTCATTACGAGGACTGTTTCTACATTCTTCAGTTGGCAGCACCGAAATTTCATGATGAGGCTCTGGTTCTGTCCTGGAATCCTCATACTGGAGAGGAACATACATTATTGTGGGACAGACTGCCTCGCACTCTGCTGGACTCCCACTGGATGAGGGCAACAATCAGCAAACAGCATCTGTGTTACGAGTGCACACGCAGGTGAACGCAGCCTGCAACAAACTACACCTGTGTTTTGAATGTACATGAAGATGAATGCAGCAAATGCTGAATTGTTCATTTATGAACAAGTCTGTTGCTGTGTACTCATGAACATCTAAACTGAACTTGTTATTGAAACAACTGTTGTCGATGTCCAACAATATTTCAAATGCTCTCCACAGTATCCATGTTTGCCTTGCTGTTTCCCTGTGTAACATTGTCCTTGATTGCTGTCCCAATTCAATAGAATACATGTACTCAAGTTATGGGCGCTGAAGGTTGCTGTAAAAAAGATTAGATCTATGATTATTATAAATGATGCCTTTCGTCAGTGAGATATTGTGCACTGAGATAGACAGGGTTTGGTAGGGTCAAACGCGTGAAAAAGGAAAAAAATTGTTTGCGCATAGGTTCATGGTGGTGTTGTGGCCAGATGATAAGGTTGGACTTGCATCCAGTGGGTCAGGGGTTCAAATCCTGGCCATGGTGGCATGGATATTGTGTCCAGAGCAAAGTCACTGTTCAAGATGTTTCACTCTCCTAGCCCGGGTACAAATGTAGTAACGGGCAAAGCATGTGTCCTGCTCTGTGCAGTTAATATAAATAACTCTGGCTCTTACAGACTCTCAGGCCTTGAATGATATTATAGCCAGAGCCTAGGCTATACTTGAAACATGGTAGCATTAATTCTATTTAAACAGATGGAGTATGTGGCATTAATATTGGTAAAAATCTAAGATTATTCTGATGTTTTTGGAACTGAAGCTTGTTTTGCTGTTAAAGCATTTCCATTGTAATTAGATATCTTACTTCCAATTTAGCAAAAACATTTGTTCATTTTGCTGCATTTAATGTTAAGATAGTACTGTTCAACCACAAAGTTTCTGTGCTTTGTTTCCAAATTGTTCATTTCAACTTTTAAAACCAGATAGTATAAAAGCTATTCTACTGATTGGGCAACACGCTTGAGTTTGAATGAACCTAGTCGCAGTAGCTGTTGGATCATTTTTTGTAAATAGATTATATTGCTGATCTGTATTTTCCAGTTCGATCTATGTAAGAGTGTAGAGTTTTGACGCTAAGACGCGAGGCACAGTTTTAAATTTATCAAAGATCTGTTGTGGGAGTGAAGATATTGAATTTGTGTTGTTTCGGGGTTTTTTTTCAAAGCATTTATTTATTAAAACGAACACAAAGAAATGATGTTCTTTGGATATGTTTGGACCAAAGCTATTTTACCTTTCATTTTATAGACCCATTGTTTGTTTTTTTCTATTGATTATTTTACATCAGAGGCATTTATACACAGTGATATACATTTTCACACTCACTGGCACAAAATTATTTCATATTTATTATACCAGTATGAAAAATGTAAAGGTATACTTTTCATTTATTCATTAAAAATAGATTTTATTTGAAGAAACTGTTCTGTCAGATGTTTGTCATGTTTGAAAGCACCCGTGAAGATGAATGGGAAGTATATATATTTTTTGACAACTTCTTAGCTTCCCTAAGTGGAATACGGCTTTATTTTTTTACTTTTTTCGGGCCTTCAGTAGAGCAGTAAAAATTGGCTTGCTGTTTTTTCAATAATTTTGACTCATTAACTCATACTGTCATACATGTATTTACTTGAACTGTGTGAAGTCACCAACCAATTGTGTGAAATCAGGAGAAAAAAGGTTTGAATATGGTGTGAGATTTTGATGCATCGTTGATTAATGTTTCACCATATTTTATCACATTGTTTTATTCATTCTCATTCCAGAATACAGTTTCCGCTTTATAGAGTTTGCCATGAATTAATCTCTGGACCAACTGCAGCAGAATATTGCTCTTGCATTGCTTCCATAGCACAGAATTATGTTTGTTTTTGCTTGTTCAGCCAACAAGAGGTTTGTCGACTTGTTCTGCCTTTCATATCAAGGAGCAGCTACAGTTGTTAATGGTACCTGATCTCTTGTGTTTGGTGCACTGTATCTTGCCTTTAGGGAGACCTGTCTATATTCGTGAGGAGGAACTATATCGTTGTAAATTTGCAATATTTTATTGTTCATCCCTACTTGAACCTTTCTAGGTGGTAGCATGAGTATAATAATAAGATTCAATTCCCCATGACAACGCTTTTCTTCATTTTTCTTTGTTTTAAGCAGAGATTTTTATCAGACTATAATACATGAAATACATGTAACTCATCCTCCCATACCCAGTCCAAAGATAGGATGTGTGATCAGATTTCTTAATACTTGATCGTTGATATTCTTTAGGTATTCCATCAGAAAAAGAGGCAGTGATTTCATTCTCTTGGAGACAAGCAGTTAGAGATACACCTACGGTTGTACTGACTAGCTCATTGTCCTTGCCTTCTTTTGTCTTTTAAGTACCATTCTGTGGAGTGAAGCCAAGTGAGCTGTAATATAATTTGACAAACGGAGTTTAAAAATGAACAAATTCACTTCAAACAAATGTTATTAACAGCACACTGGCAGCATTGTGCATTATTCAGTGGAACAGATGCCAGTGTCTGTACTCAAAAGTTGTCAACTTAATACATCATGCTTCATGGATATTAAATTAAAGGGAAAAAAGGAATGAGTAGAAGCAATGTAAATATTTTATCTTTCATTTCTTGTAATATTTGACGCATGTAATTAAAAATGTTGAGAGAAGTTGAGGAACATTCTTGCATCGCTTCACACTAAGTTGTCTCCCCCTTAGCATAAAAAAAACCTGGATGAGATCTTCTTCTGTCCTCCACCACAAACTCAGAGGAAATCTTGTTTTTCAACCTACAATACCAGGCTGAATGTTTTGTTAGCCATTTGTACCAGTTTTATGGCATACTGAAATTTTCAGGTACAGATACTGATTTTTGGGTAGTCTGTATTGTCATCACAGAGTGAGACGTTCATGGGTAGAATTGTGGAATTTTGAAATTGTGCCTGGACTTTAGACTGTTATGGGATCTTTGACATGTATAACATACACACGAGATATCTGGTTTTATAGCTCATCTGCACTAGAGCTTAGTGTTCAGACTCCATACTACCTAGTTCAGTTGGAGTCAGGGGTGAACGAACACCAACAAGTTTGCAGGAAAAAATACACCCTGGGAATTGAACTCGAACTCGTGTGCTCAGTAAGCGAATGCCTTACGGACTGAGCTATTCTGCTTCCACTTGCTGTGATGCAGATAAATAATATTAAAATAATCATTCACAATCATTTGTGCAGAGTAGAACATTAACAACTGCGACATATCAACCAACTAAAGCTTGCCTTTGATTACCTACGATAGCTTTGCTCAATAGCCCATGCTTCAAATTAAACAATTCCTTGTTGTATATTTTATGTATGTTAAAACCAAATATATTTCTGTATTATCATTTGCGTGACTGATGATTTTGTTGAATGTGGATAAAGATAAAGAGGCACAGTTGATAATCAAAAACAGAATTAATGTATCACGTCTTGTCAGTCCTTTGTGGCAATTTTTTTTACAGTTTATTGATCTCCCAGGAGAGTTTTCCTTTGTTAGTCACCTTTGAACTTTGCACCATCAGTTTCTTTGTATATACATGTATATACACATACGCATTAATAAGCTTTGCTTGAGTTTGCTTTTTGCCACTGGGACAAATGCTTGGTTAATAAAACTTGTGATGAGTGATGAACATGCAAGCCTAGTCTGCCTTGATCAGAAAGACTTGTCTGATTACCTACCATCAACGTGTCCAACTCACACCAAACATGATGTATACAAGTTCTGGTATCCTTTGCTTACACTAAGTTGCAGGTGTTGAAACTTTACCTTTGTGATGTATTCTGATTGAATTTATGTTGTATTTCGGTTTCTTTTTGGTTCTTATAATTTTGTGTATCCCATATCAAATGTAGAATTGTTTTGTGTGCTGCAGAGGCAATGTCTTTAGTAGATAAACCATTGCGATCTCTTGTCGTTTTATTTGTGACACAATGGAGGAGAATGGTTTAATGAAGTAAAGTCAAACAAATCAACTATTTTTAATGAGGTTTTTGTTAATTTTTGTTCTCATTCAACATTATCTGTGATCTACTTCTTTTTTTAGAACAAAATTGACTGTATAAGAAATTTCAGGGTTTTTTTAATTTTTACAATTGGATTATTTCCTTATTTCTTAACAAATGATTTTTATTTTTTTTGGAGGTGAGGTTGATATTTGTTACCCACAGTTTTAGTCATCTGAATGCATTTTTAAAGTTGTTACTGTCAAGAATACACCAAAGGGCATTCCATGCTATCTTTACATTTTGTTGTCTTTATGCTTATTGCCCTTTTTTTGTGGCTAAAAATAATACATGCGTGGTCTTGTTCACGTGTGTAGCAGTTGTATGTATCTCAGTGCGTGGACAGAGAATGTGTATGGAGTATACATGCACACATGTTTCTTCATGCAATGTTCTTTGCCTGTTTACAAACACACATTGTACATATATTATATACGTGTACATTCATATCCCTTCTTGCGAATATGGTTCTGGCAAAGCACTGAGCAATATTTTAATAATAATAAATACAAGCAAGCTTTGTGATGACCAAATATGCCTCAGCATTTGTAGATGGTAAACAAACTAAAATGAAAATGTAATACATGTATTACGTTTTACAAACTTCTGTTGTTTTTTTTATTTTCCACAATAAAATCAGCTGCATTTGTTAGTTCGTGTAAATTCAAAATTCATGAGTAAAGTTACACATTTGTTAATTAGTTTTTATGTCAAAAAAAAAAATTGTTCTTATAACAAACCAGGGTCGGGAATTAAATGAACATGACATATTCTTTCTTCATGCATTTCATTGTACATGCAATACGAGTATCATTCTGTTTTTCCTGTTTGTTCCCTTATATTTGAATCATTGAAATGTTTCATTATGTTTCTACTCCATCGTATAATTTGATAAATATGTAGGTACCGGTATCACGTCCAAGACCTCTTTTTTCCTTGATATGTGTGTTATGAAATGCTATCTATCACTCTTTCTTTTTTCCCTTGAGTGTACCACCAATTGCTGTGGCTCTGAATGCCTTTTTTCATTTCCTTTCACACCAAACCTTGCCTGCTCCGTGTCCAATCGCCTGAGGAGTCCAGGGGAAAAACAGTCATAGTCACACAAAAATGTGACTTGGGAAAATATGGTATATTCAGTATTGAGGTGTATGACTAGCTTAAGTTTTTGCAACACAGACCTAGAATGGCTGTTCATCAGAGAAGCTATAAGCCATAATTGATCAGAACTAAAGATATGAGTCTTCAAACGTAGAAATTTAATTCTCTGCATTTTGTGACTATGCCCGTTTTTCCCCTGGACTCCTTACCTGGTTTCATCTTCCATCCAGCCTTTCTAGGAAACACTGGGAACAGAGACTGACTTCCTGCTTCATGAGTTTGATGATTGTGCCAAGTCTTCAATTTAAACTGATCGGAACAGATTTTACTCTCCATGTTTTATGAAGCTGAGTTATCAAAATTGCTCATGCATTTACAGTTCTGTGCTTGTATCTGCTTTTAACCCTCTTAGCGCTGACTGAAAAATTGTGGAAGCATCCAAATGTGCAGTGAAAAAATTAGTAGTCTAGATAAGGTGGCAAGTTTTGGGCCACGTGCATGGCTCAACGCACTAAGAAGGTTAGAACAGAACAAGACAAATTCTGTTCGAAAGCATTCTTAACTTTTAACCTTTCGTTGTCAGGAAAATGACAATAAACAACAGTCTTGGATTGAAAAATAATCTAATTTGGAAACATAAAATGGTTATTTTCATTCTGCAGCATCATCTTTTCATGGAATATGTTTTCCATTCCTAGAGCTTGTCATTTTCAAATTTGTGAATGTTTTACATCTTCCTGCCTTGCCTTGATTGGTGCTTGATGCAGTGGGTAGGGAACCTGAGTATAGGAGGGGCATGGGAACTTGACGTATAGGGGGAACAAGGTACCTGGACGTAATAGTGAGAACAAGATACCTGGACATAATAGTGGGAACAAGATACCCAAACACAAAGCGAACAAGACTCCTTGACGTACATATACAATGTACATGTATATATTATATATAAGCTCAATATTCCTCGATATAATGATGGGAACCAGGGTGAAAAAAAATTTGAGGAGTTGCACCAACAAGTTTTTTGTTGGAAAAGAGGATAATTAGTGTGTGAGGTGTGCTCCTTTTATTTAGTCAGATGTTTTGTGGTTGATGTGAAAATAGAAAATAATGAATCAGGTTATTTGTGAATGTTGTCTTTGTATATACTTTTTTTTGATGAATGCTTTTTGGTGGGGGGAGGGGATGGGGAATGGTTTACCTCCGGCTCATATTTAGTCTTTTACAATAAAACCAGCAGGATGCATAATATTAAAGCATTTATTAACCTACTCACTGTGATTGTGCCAATTGTTGTTTCACTTCCATGTTTACCCGCGTAATGCTTTTGGTTAGAAATGCTCAATTACAAATTTTCTGAGTCCAGTTTGCTTGTTGTGATTAAGCTTCCAATATTCTACAGAAATATTTCTATGTAGTTGATGAAGGCGTCAAGTCAAGCTCCTTGTTACTGTTGTCAAACTGACATATCGATATTACACGTTTTATTTGATTTTAGTTGAAGACCAATACAAACTTGCTTCTGCCTAAATTTTTTTTTTTCATTTCAACTGTGAATTTTTTATGTAGTTGAAGTAATTTGACGATTCAGAATATGCTAAGACATATCACTATACTTTCAACAATTATGGTAATTTGTAAAGTAAAAAATTGAGACCATTAGAAGTGAGTATGCATTATCTATCTGTTGTGTGTGCGGGTTTTATTTTTTTTTGTTTTCCTTAATTGTAATGCATTGTCCTTCAACATCAATTTGCATATTTTGTGGCCTATGAACGGGGTATAGAACTTTGGAACATAACGTTTGAACATGTAAGAAACAATTAGGCTGAAATTTGAATAACACGAGTGTGAAGTAGGTTTTTTTGTTTTGTTTTTTTTCAGCTTAGTCATAGTGATTTGATATTTTTTGTGACTGTAACTGTGAGGATTTGATATGCGTATGTATACATGTATATAAAAATGTTGCATTAGCTGTCAGCTTTAATATCACGGCGCCTTTAAAGAAGTATTACTTGAGGACGGGATATTCTTGTAAAGCCACCTGGCCAATGCAGGAACTGGTAGAGATCTTCAGAAATGTTCGGGTCCTTTGTGGATAGATAAAAAGAATATGTTGTATGTTTAATAAGTAGAAACATGAGAAATTGAGTTGCACTTAGAAAACTCTCAAGAAGCTTAATCTTCACTGATTTGAAATCTCCTTGAGGAGCATTGGTCATTTTCTGTGAGCTGAGACAATGGGCAATTCCTCACTGCAGTCCAGAAACAGATTTCAATATTGACTGCATTCTTTCTCTTTTTTTTTTTTTTTTAAATAGTCTGTAGGTTTCATGATGAGAACATGGAGTGGAGCTTATTGACACTTTGCGGTACATGTATTGTGAAGTATGAACAGTGAAAACGTAACGTACTGAAAAATTAATATTATCAGAGCTCGGGGTTTGAAACTGGTGAAAGAGATCATTTCAGATTCAATCAGTGTAGTTAGGTTGGGTTGCATTGATTCAATCATTGTGCTCAGGTTGGATTGTATTACAGATTCAATCATTGTGCTCAGGTTGGATTGTATTACAGATTCAATCATTGTGCTCAGGTTGGATTGTATATAGATTCAATCATTGTGCTCAGGTTGGATTGTATTACAGATTCAATCATTGTGCTCAGGTTGGATTGTATTGATACAATCATTGTGCTCAGGTTGGATTGTATATAGATTCAATCATTGTGCTCAGGTTGGGTTGTATTACAGATTCAATCATTGTGCTCAGGTTGGATTGTATTTCAAGATTCAATTTCAATTTCAGATTCAATCAGTGGAGTAATCAGTGTAGTCAGGTTGGATTGTGTTTGATAAGTTGGAACTTACAAGAAGAAACTTAGGATAGTTTAACAATATTATGGTGAAAGAAGTTTACTCTTTATAATACATCATTTATGTAATTTTCTTTGCTTACAATGACACATAGGTGTGTGGAGTTAAAACAAATTGAAAATTGTGCCATATGATATTAGTGAACTTTTATTGTTTTTGGCTTATGAAATGGTTTCTGGCATACTTTTGTTTCAGAATGAAAATGTGTACGGACCACAGATAACAAAATTCTTTCTCTAGTCTGTGGTACGGACTAAGTACAAGTCAAAAGTAACGATTGTGACAAGACCGTCTAGTGACGTTGCTGTATTTCTGTGCTGCTTTTCTGTCTCCATGAGAATCTCAAAATAAACTGCTGACTATTAGAAAAACAAAACGTTGCAGTCTTGAGTCTGTCTGTGTGTTTCTGTTCTCTAGCTCCACAACAAAACTTGCAATACCTTTAACCGATACTTTATTTTCTATTCGGTGGTGCAGTAGCCGAGTGGTTAAAGCATTGAACTCCTAACCCATGGGTCCGGGGTTTGAATCCGGGAGGTGACATGTTGTGTCCATGTGAAAGACACCTTACACCATTTTTTTCCTGAATACTGACATATTCTGCTGGGGAAGTAAACCTACGACAGACTAGCGTCCTGTCTAGGAGATGAAGTAAAAATCATCTGTTCCGGGATAAGCTCCGGCTCTATGGGCCTCATTGGCTTTGAAAGGACTTATTTTCTATTGATAGGTGAGAAAAGTTTTAGCTTTTGAGTTTGGGTTTTCCTCTCCGTTGACTCAGTCACTGGCAGCTGTTTCATGAGGAAGCCACAGGTTTGGTTCTCCATCAGGACACGTCCTGTCTGCGTGTGTTGTGATGAATGAATGTTCATGTGTTGGTGTTACTGAGATTGAATGCTGGAGCTGAGAGGAGCCTCCTTGCCCTGGTTTTGTTACAAAAGAAAGCTTTGGAACACCTGAATGATGAGGAAACGTGTGAAGTTCCTGAGATTGATCTGTAAAATGTCACCTATCAACTTCTGGTGTGAAAAACAACAACCCCATTCATTTATGTTATCACATTGCAGGCAACAGTGGCGTGGAATGAAATACATGTAACATTTAGAATACGACTTTATACAATAATACACTTTTAGTTTTACAAATAATGCTTTTGCTACACAAGTGTTCGGACTGAAGAAATAGTAATTTTAAATACACTGTACTTGTTTGTCTTCTTCCCTTTGGCCTGCGGTCAGATAGTCTTGCATTATTTTATAAGGGAATTTTGGAATGTGTCCCTATTTGCACTGATATTGATTTTTCCTCTTCAATTTGTTCTTTTTCTCGATACTTTCTCCTCTTATCCCCCCCCCCCCTTTTTTAACCCTTTTTTCCTTAGTTCTGTCATCGTCTTTTATTTTATTTGTAATTTCTTATATTTTTTTTATGGGTTTGGCTAAAATTAATGAAATTCTGTACTCAGATTATCTGGCAAGAAGAGTGGCATTAAGAACGAAAACGAAAGTTAGAGGACAAGGTGTGAGACGAACATTTCACATCTATTCTAAATTCTTCTGACCTCTGTAAGGATGGCCCCTTCCGATTCGTCTGATAATAAAAAATCCATCCCATTGTATATTGTAGATGCTTTCTCAAGCAAAGCTTTTGGAGGAAACCCTGCGGCCATTTGTTTGGTTGCGTCTGACGTAAGTTGAGCGATCACCACCGCTGATGACTACTCATAGCTAGAATCTAGATCTATATATCTAGATTCTACTCCATAGATCTAGGCCTACCTACCGGCACCGGTGTCAAAGTTGACATACACGGCGACCTCACCAGTTAGATATCTAACTTCTTAGACAATTTCAACTAACATAAAAATAAAATCATAAACCAAGACAAAACCCCACAGCTTTGTAACATCACTCACCCTCATGAATGCTCTAGGTCAATGTCTTTTTACTTTTTAAAAAAAACTTACTTTCCTGGCCTCAGTGGAATGGGGGGAAAATGCAGAATCAGCAAGAAGAAATTTTCAGAAAAGAATAGATCTAGGCTTACTCTAAGTGCCCAACTTTTAGAAGAACAGATCTGAGATCTAGTGATAAATCATTTTGGATGTAACAAAAATTGATAGATCTATCTATAATCTAGATCTAGAAATCTATAATATCTATTCAAGAAATGAACTAGATCTACAGGCCTCCGCCTAAGAACCCGCCTCTCGGGAGACACGATGACTGTGTTCTTCGCCAGAGTGGGCTCTTAGACGGATTTCAAAGAAAAACGATGTTTGCAATTGAAGAGAACGCAACTCAGACTAGGGATGGGGATAGGGGACACTAACACATTAATTAATGGGGCGTCATCACTGACCAAATCAATCTGTGATTGGCTTACTTAATATAAAATTTTAAACACCAATCAAAATCATGCTTATTCTCTGCCTGTACTAGATATATAGGCCTATCTACACAAAACAATGCAAGGCGCTGGCAGCTCATTTCCATAAAATCTAACTCAAAGACCCATCTTGGCTCTGATCCCTCACTGAGATGCCGCTTCCACTACGTAGATCAAAACAAGGAGCAGTGTTTCACCATGATGTGAAGTACAGGCGGCTGGGTAGAGGTGAGACTGGGTTGCGGGGTAACACAACGTCGAGACTGGGGAGGGGGGATCCTGAAGGTGTCAGTTGGAGAGTAGGGGTGGGACACAACAACAAAGAGTAGATCTCTAAGCCAATTATGACTGGTTTAAGACGCACGTAGGGGATGAAGCTGGATGGGCATGCTTCGAGCGATGAGAACAGATAGGCCTAACTCATCAGCGCAAATAGGCCTAGGGGAACAAAACAGGGGTGGGGGGAAGGGAGGGGACAGACAGAATGGGAATTTGCTCTCCACCACTTTTACGGCCTAGGTAACCCTAGAAGAAAAGCAGGGCAACTGACAGTGTTTGTGGCAGTTTAGGCGGCGGCTGCTGAAAAAAAAATCGTATTGGATGAGAAGATTGAAAACAGGCTCTTACGCGGATGAATTATATAGAAAAAATTCCGTTTCCCGAGAATGGCAGGTTCTTAGGTGGCAGGCTCTTTGGGTGAGACCACTGTATCAAAGAAATTTCAGGCTTCATCATTTATAATTATAGAAAAAAAAACCAGAATCTGAAAAATTCAAAGACAAGATCAGACAAAATTGAGATGTTTTTGACACACCCTCAAAGCCAATGACTTGAGCAAGGTAACAATCACAGATAAAGGGAAGTAGGAAGGCCTAAATTTACCAGAAAATAGTCGATGCATTTGAAGTTGAAGGTTTTGGGTACGGTACATCACTGGGACACGGACTTAAAAAAAGAAAAAGAAAGAAATCTCAGGACAGAATCCAGTCAGAGAAGTGTTTGAAACCATGGCTTCAAATGGGTCTATAAATACAAATACAAGTAGTAGTTGTAAAAGTTGTGGGAGAAGTAGTTGTAGTAGATTACATACAAATATTGATTGTAACAAAAACTATTTGATTTACATTTCTACAGGAACTAAAAGATGAAGAGATGCAAGCCATTGGAGCAGAGATGAATCTCTCAGAGACAGCTTTTATCATCCGCGATCCTAAAGATGATTTTGTTGATGGTAGGTCAAAATTTTGGATCAATACTTTTGAGTAATAGGGAGAATCTATACTATATATATATGTGAGTAGGATTTAATCAATGTGGTCAGAGTAATCTCAGCAACAAAGGCAGATTGAAACTCCAAATTTGGTCTAAGGC
>JBDFRD010538474.1:0-18918 GCA_039654405.1 Bullina lineata | reverse complement strand
CTCTCTCTCTCTCTCTCTCTCTCTCTCTCTCTCTCTCTCTCTCTCTCTCTCTCTCTCTCTTTCTCTCTCTCTCTCTGGCAGACCTATTTCCCATTCCAAAAGCAACATTTAAAATACTTTTTGTGTTGTCATTCACATTATTATGACATATGTTCTAATACATTTTAGTGTGCAAATATACTTCATACCATCCTTGCTCTATTTTTAAAAGCTGCAGATGGGCTCATTAAAAAAAAAACAAAAATCATGACTATCATACAGTTATGGCATTGTTGGAAGAAGGGAAACAAGAGTCTCCATAAAATAAAACTGTCAATATAAATGCCTGCAATCTTTTGAAGATGCACAAAAAGTGTGGATGATTTCATGTGTATCATGTTTTCAAATCACTTTTGAGCTTCAGTATAGTGAAATGCTGAATGAGATTTACAGGATTAGAAAAGCATGCTCACTTTACATGCCTGAATAGATTTTGACAAATCTCGATAATTACTTAACTTTTGAAAAAAAGTCGAAAGTGTATAAAAACTATGTTAGTGAAAGTGAATGCTTAATGTGGGATTACATTGTACTTGAAAGGGCTCAATTTCAAAAGTGTCCTTTTAATTCCTGAGATCATTGTTTTTCAATAATTTCAGTAAGTACTAGAAAATTTGAAGTATGCTTCACATTGAAATTATTTTTACCTCTTTTTTTTCTGTTTGAAGCAATTGGGGGGAATTGTGGTCATCAAAAATGAACATAATTTATCAATTTGTTTTATCCATGAGTGCCTGAAGTTTAACTTTTTCAATCAAATTGAACATTTTGTACTTGTTTCCTTTCAAGTGATGCTATTTGATACATTTCTCCAGTGAATTGTTTAGCAACTGTGAGACCTGATCAGCGGTGAACAAAAGATTAAGAATTAAGTTATATAGTCCTCATTGTGCTGTGTCCGCACAGAATGCCGGTAATTAAGAATTAATCGATTAAAAAAAAACAGAAATGCTTTCTTTTAACTGCCTGTTCCCTCCACAACTCTTCTCTTGTATTTTTTTTTTTTTTTTGCTTGAAATATTTAATGTATTTCTCTGTCCACAGGAGTGTGATGGCCTTGATGAGGACAACTTAAAACTGCAAGAGGAGAACAAGGCTCTTATCCGTGCTATGTCCAAACTGACCACCAACGTCTGACCCCGCCGACCCACACCCCCACTCCCCCTATATTCAACGCTAGACACCAACATGTCTTCATGCATTTGCCAACCAGAAAAGGTGGCAGTCATCTAATACTGGAAAGGTCGTAAGTTCTCCATCATCTTTTTTTTTTAAGCAACGCACTCCAAGACTACAGCAACCCTTTTCTTGTCTCTGCGTGTCCTCCAGCTGTTTGCAGTCTGAAGTTCTTTGATCAAGTTCACGAGGATCAAGTTATATTGCGGAATGTTCTGGCAGAATGAATCAGAGACTGATGCTTAGCCTTTCAAGATGTGTTCTAAGACTAAATAGTCTCATTTTGATGTTTTCGTGGGCCACTGCATCAACCAGCAAACTGTCACAAGTTGAATCACAGAGGAAGATTCTTAGAACTAGGACTATTGGAAACAAAGCACTTCAAGAATTTTTTTTTCAGTGCATTTTTTTGTTTTTTGTTTTGGTCAAAGTTGGTTTAGTTTCTCTGGAAAAACTGCAGTATCATTAGCATCCTTTTTTACATTGTCAGCCATTTTAATGCTTCAGTTTCAAATCTTGGTTTGCTGTTTGTTCCATTTCCAGTGAAAATTAGGACTTCGTGAGTTTTGGAAAAAAAAAACGTAAGTTATGACCTCAAATTAAAAAATAATCTTTATTGAAAGGTATTGAAATAATTTGCATCTCATAAAGGTGTGGTGGGACTTAATCTGTTTGAATTACCATCTCATTTTCCACTTTTTATCTTTACTGCTAGGTCTTGTAATAATAAGTTAGATGTATGTTCTATGCAATAGCTCTCACCTCTGTAGGACCAATATTTTATTCAATTTAAAAATGTTTAATCCTCATTCATTTTATTTTCAAAATGGAAGGAATACTAGAATTAGTTGTGTAAATTTAGTATAAGAGTCAGTCCTTGAAAAAAAATACTACATAAACTAGGCTTTGTGGGCTGTTTTCAGCACAAGATACAAAGCATTTAAAATATTAGCGTTTTCTGTATGGGTTACAGAGATAGCAAGAGCATCTGTCTTCGTTTTTTCAACAATTCTGACTTCAGATTGCTTTTCATACACAGAATCAGATTACAGTCGAACCTGCCTAGACGGAAACCTGTCAAGGCGTAATCTTATTTTTTCCTCCATGATTAATTCCTATATATTTGACCTGTATAAAACGGAAACCTGTCCAACGCGGAAACGGAAAGCAAAATGCACTCCCAACTGAGCAAATCACCTGTGCAAGACAGAATTTACTAGCCCCAGGCTCCTTTAAAATGCGTACCGAACGATGAACAGTCTTTCATTTTACCGACCATGGAAGAAAGTCATGGGAGAAGGGCTGCGGTCTCTTTGTGCCCCTCGCTGCTAGACCGCCGGAGCCATAAAATTATGCAACTGAGCTTGGCGGCAGGCGGTTTGGTACCAAAGCACGCGACTTAAGATTGACTAATCATGAATGTTGACCGTGTGATGTAAAACCAGAGCATCGTGGCCAGCGAAAATGAACCTTTGATTTTTATCGACAGTGAAACAGGTCCGTGGACCCGTGGCCGTTCGCATGGTTTGCGTCCAAAGAACCACTTATGCTTGCAGGTCTGATATCGCCGATGAAGAACCATTTACTCCAGGCTATTTAAGACTATGGCAGCCCCTGCCCTCCCCCTCCCCTATACAATGGCCCTGCCTCATCCGTCGGCGATATCGGACCTTGGAAAACTAGGCCTAACGTTAAACAAAGAAACCGATGGAACCTGCCTAGGACAGAAACCTGCGCAAGACGGAGACTTTTTTCCCATCCCGTCCGTTTCCGTCGTGAGCAGGTTCGACTGTATTACGCATAACACCTTTCTGCTACTAATTAGAACAAATGAAAAAAAGACATGAAACAGAGACAGTATACTTGTTTGTTTGTTGCCCAACACTTGAGAACGGAGACTGTGTGGTTGAATACTTAACATGGAGCAATAGAATGTGTCAAAAGGAAACAGAAGAGGGCCTTTCGGAAAATCGGTCATCTTTACCAGTTTTATTTAGTCTTTCTTGATGTTATGGGCAAATTATTTATGGATTCTTGTGATTGAAATTATAATGCGTAAAGAGTGGAATTCATATACCAGGTATGCACATATTCTGAAGGTTTGCCCTTCAGGAGCCGAAATGTCCTTGGCAACTAGTATACACTCACAGAATGCAAATATGAACTTGTACATAGACAATGGGAAAGGAAAAAAGATTTGCATCGCTTTCAATTGTTTATTTTGTAATTAGAACGTTGAATTCCCAATTCAAGGGCCCAGGTTTGACTCTTGGTGATCCTATTGTGTCCTTGAGAAAGACACTGTACACCATTTTTCCTCTCCCCACTCAGGTGCGAATTGGGTATATTCTGCTGGGGAATTAACCTACGACATAATAGCATCCTGTTTAGGAGATGACACAAACAAAATCATCTGTTCTGAAATTGGGAAAAGCTGCAGCTCCATGGGCCTCATAGGCCTTGAAAGAATTTCACTTTTTTTTTTTTTACTCCAATGTTTTTGAATTATTTTTTTTAAACAGTCATATCTCTTGACACATGTCAGGGAGAGGCGCAAGGCCACTTTCTTAAGACAAAAGTTAGTGTATTAGTTATCAGCTGTCCCTTAACAAAGTAAGAATGTCTAGTTCACAAGTGTTTAAAGAATACGAAACTCTGTTATTCTTGATGTTTCAAAATGCATTGATTTTGTTTCCCATTGTGAAGCACTTGTGCGACGAAATGAGCCATGGGAGCCAAAGTGTTGATGAGTCAAAATGATTCCATTGTGCTACTTCATCTTCAGTCACTCGGACAGATACATATTTGAATCTAAATATAAATGATGACTATTGAATTATGGGTTTTCCAGACATTTTGTGCATTTGCTTTGTGTAACAACTTGTACTTTGGTTCATTTATCTTTGCATTTGTTAAACATATGAATCAAATTGAAGTGCTTTGCTATGCTTTTCCAATCAAGTTTTGAATTCAAAGACAGAAGAGACACATTTGACTTAAAAGATAGTAAAAGGAAGGATACAGTGATAACTGAATGGTTAGAGCATTGAACTCCCAATCTGAAGATTCTGGGTTTGAATCCTACAACAACTGTGAATTCAATTGGGACAGACTTTACACTCTCTTCCTCTCCCTGCCCAGGTACAAACTGGATTCATCGACATTCTGTTGAGAATGTAAACCAATGACTGACAAGCATCCTGCCAAAGAGATGGTTTAAAATAATCTCTTCTATTTTGTACAACTGAAACAAGGGCTGGCTCTTTGGGTCTTATAAGCTTTAAGAACTCTATTTACAAATAAAAAAAGGAGTAGAATGACACTGAAAAAGTCTATCCATGAAAAAAACCTTACTGCCCTTTTCTTTCTGAGGGAAACGTGTGGTAGCTGAGTAACATTAAACAAAACAAAAAAGTGTTACAGTGTATACTATAATGTTTGTGCTTTATTATATATATTTTTATGATCTGTTGTACGTGTCCTGCCTTTATCAGTTGTTGAGGGCACTGAAGGGAAGTTATTTGATAGTTAATGCCATGTTTTTAACATCTCCACATTCAGTCACAAGATAGTGACTTAACTTGATCAAATTCAGATGTCAAAAAGACCTGTACATATTTTCATCTTCGGCGGTCATTTGTTTGAAAGAAGGATGACAAAGTCAGTATTGAATGTTAACATTATAGTAGCATGTATTAACGGGCTGAACTCCGTCTGGTTAGCCAGAAGAAAAGGGATCATTGCCTCAGTGGCACAGAGAAATTCTGTACAATTCTTTTTCTGCATTCAATGCAACCATCTCCATAATTTGTTTAGATTTGGCGTTCTCGTTCTTTAGATCATTTTGCTCCTGAAGCTCTTGGGAGATTAATATTCTCTTTTTTTGTTTGATAGAGTGGAGGAAGTAAGAAAGTAGTCATTGGTATACCAATGAAAATATCATTATGAACTGTTCAGACATTAAAGATATGTTTGACCTTGTGTTCATTCATTCAGTCCCTGATGTGAGACATGGGCATTGTGTGGTAGCTGCTAGAGTCTACACAGTATGAGAAATGCTCAGAGTTTTTAGATTCAGCATTTTCAATAGCTATGGCTGATCATTTGATTGAGACTGTTTATGGTTTTGTTAAACATAAAACTATATTAAGCATCTTCCTACATAGAAATAAATTCAGTTTCAGTTTGTTTCTGAACTCCTTAACCAGACCTCAGTTTTTGCAGGAAGATTTGTTTTAAGTGGCAGTGTGAGTATCAGCATTCAAATTGCATTCATAATACATTTAAACATACAAAATAATTCTCTGAATGTAATGTTACGATATTTTATATGTTGTAATCAATTGTTTGTCATGGTATAATAAATTCATTTATATTTGTTGATGGTCGAGTGAGATTTGAAGATTTGACTGTTATTCTGTGACAACCATTTTTTATCGATTGTTACTAACCATTTCTTTTTAACCCAGTTCAAGATACGTTAGAATTCATATATTGTATAGTGAGTTTAAAAATAAAAAAAACTGTTTTGTTTTGTAAGTTTGTTTAAAAAAAATTATGCTCACATGTTTTTGAGTGAGAGTGATCTTTTTTTGTTGTAAAGAACATTCAGTCCAGTGTTTCCAGCTGTATGGAGATGATTTAGTGCTCTTTGTCTTGGGACTCATTAAAAATATATTGTTGGTAACATACGCAATTGATATCATTTATGAATGTACTGATGTCATAAATTTCATTCCAAGATTCAAATTCATTAATCAAATGTTAGCTATGATACTATGAATACGATTGTGATTATCATTATGTGAATGCATAAAAGAATATATATCTTGAAGTCAGCATTGCTTCTTTTTTGTTCTTATATATACATTGCAATGTTCAAAACATTTGGCCCTCGGATTTTTGACTGCCAAGTGATCCAGTCTTTCATTTCCTAGGTAACTTCTGTCTTATTGCTATAGCATTTATATTTTTTTCATGTTTTCTTTTTCAATGAGAGTTTTGTCGTAGTAGTTGATTCATTTATTAACATTGATGCTGCGGAATTAATGAAAATCAAAATCTAGATATTATTGGGCACATATTACCTAAAAGATATGAAAGTTTCATTATTGTACCACCTGAACTCACACAGGTGGTCACAATAATGAAAACCTTCTCACATAGAGTTATGATAAATTAGTCACAGAAAATTATTTAGTTACCAAAGGAAAACAAAAAAGGCCTCACTGTAGAGATGTTGAGTTGTGACCAAACTTTGTACAAATGTCATTCCAGTTTTATTCCTCTTGCACAAAGATCATTTCCTTTTTGATAACAATTTTAGTGATGAGTGGTACTTTTCAATATCACTAGATGAACAAAATGCATTTAAAAAATCATGCGGCTGTAGCCTTGAGACCAAATGGTTAGCCTGCCTAATCCTCAGACTGAATGTTGAGGGTTTGAGTCCTGGTGTTTTGTCCTTAGGAAAGACTTTATACGATTGTTCCTCTCCCCTATTCAGGTACCAAGTGGGTGCATGAGCCTGCATATTCCACTGGGGACCTTATGACAGAGTAGCTTCCTATCTATGAGGACATTTACTATCATTTTGCTTCACATTGTGTTATTAAAACTAAGATAAATCCATAAATTTGTAAGGTGTTGTAGGCCTTAAGGAAACTTCATTTGATATGATTTCCTGGTGTAATGTTACTCATTTCATCCAAAAAATAAACATATTAATCTACACAATTCATGTGATGCTGGAACTAAATTTCCAAGACCATACGGTATCAAATGCACAGATTTTTTTTCTCAACATCATCAGCATAATGCCTTTTTGGGTTCAGCTTACCTTGTCCAAGGATATAACAGCATACCTTAGTGAAAACAGTGCTGCCTTCTGGGCAGGGACTTACGTCTTTTTCCATGTTGTGTGATGAAACTGTAAATGAGTTACTTTGTGTGTGTTTTTAACAATTTTTGATTTGTCCTTTCCATGATATTAGTATCAGTTTGATCGAACAGAATTACATTTCTTATCATGTAATGTGGTGTGACACACAAACAAACACAATGTAATGTATGTGTATATTTTCATTACCCCTTTGCAGTTTTGTGTCTATAATCCTCTTGAGGTTTTTTTTTAATTATTTTTACATCATTGAGATATTATTGAACTTCAGAAGGGAGGAAAAACTAATGTGATTTGTGTGGAGAGTTGTACACCAGGAAACTTGATATTCACTGAACAAATGTTACCAACTTCTTAATATCAAACCCACTGCATTGTTTACAGAATTGTTATATATTGCTCTCTGTTCCTTGTGTTTTGTATCTAATCTCAAGGAACACATTCTCCATTTTTCATCGGTAAATGATAGAGGGAGTTATATTTTAAAAAATCTTGTCTTATGCATGAAAAAGCGAGGCATTTAGATTACTGACATGCTTTCCGTATATATATTATATATATGAAAATATATCCAACTAATTTCTGACAATGACAATGTAAACAGCTGAAAGTGAATAATGTTTATGATGTTTTCGACCAGGAGACTTTTCCTACTGATATTTTCCCAAGGGTTCTTGTACATTTTTTGTGTGAATTTTTTCAGTCTTCTGTTTTTTAAATGACAGTAGTAAAATCGCAAAATGTGTGAATGCTAACACAAAATGTTGATCAGGCTTGCAGTAATGTGCAGTACAGTAGATGTGAGGTAAGCGTTACAGGGTGTTCTAAGCTTATCTCACCACAAAAACTACTGGACCGTGCCATTCATAATCACACGTATTATATACTTTTGCTTAACCTTTCTAAAAACAGAACATTTTCTTAACTTTAAATAGTGTCAGTTTCAATTTCTTCTTGTCTTTTTTTTTATTCTTCTTTTTTTTTTTTTTTTTCAAAATCTGAACTCCTATTCTTAAGGTCAAGAAGCTCTGTGTCTTTCAAGTTCAGTTCAAGAGTTCTCAGTTTCTAAGTTAAGTTCATCAAGCTCTGTACATGTCAGTCGTATTATATCAGCCAAACAGTGATCTGCCAAACTCATAACCAGAAGAGTATGGTTCTAATCTTGTCCAGGCTAGTCCTGAGGACAATTTACCTCTCCCTTACCCAGCAGATCTGAGAATCAGCATTCTGCTGAGGAAAAAAGAATATAGCATACGAGCATTCTGCCAGGAGCTAGTAGTAGTAGTATCGTTTGGACTACACTTCTATATCATTTGTGTCAATCCAAGTCTGAAAGTCGCCGTCACATCTGTTAACTTGATAATAGCCTCCTTCCAGTCTTGTCTCTGGGCAATGCAGCATGCCAGGAGGTGACCTAGTGTCTCCTGTTCTGTTTAGGGTATTGAAAGTGGGATAAGCACTGGCTCTTTGGGGCACGCAAGCCTTGAAGGAAGTTTATATAATATACTCTTTGACACTTGAAGACGAAAGTCTTGTTTGAATTCCCGGATTGTCTCAGTCCCTCCAGGACCGCTGTGAGTCTGTATAAATTCTGTTTGGTGACAACTTTTTCTTTCTGGCATTTGAGTAGCCACAGCTCCTCATTTTGAACGAACAATGTCAAAGTTAATTGACTTTGCTGTCTCATTTTCAGTGACCACAAATGTCTCTCTGCTTGTATATTTTTTAATGAAAAAAAAATGCGTATGATTCCGTATTTTATGGCAATAGTCAGACACAGGGGCGAGTACAAGTACATAGTTTAAATTTGGTCTTTCAGCAGTGTATTTTTTTCCTTTGTCACTTTTTGTTTCCTTTGACAAAATATTTGGGACTTTCAAATGGAACACCCAGTGATCTTCTTGTTGTAGTGGTTTGACATACAGGGAGTGTCACCACTCATCACAAATCTCATATTGCCAAACTATAAAGGACAGGACAGTTTTGTAGCCAAAGAACATACAGAGACGTATTTATATTTATTCTTTCTTAGTCTGTCTCACAGGGTAACAAACCTCAATCAATTCTTATTGACTGAAAGAAATAGACAGCAACAATTTATCTTTAAAGAGGAAAATTATTTTGAATGTAATGGTAATGAAACCAAACAAATATTTATTTACTCATTTTGTGATTTATGATTAATATCAAAACTGTTGTCTCAAATGTATGAAATTAAAATTTAAAACGAAGTAGGCAAGTGGAAAAGTTAAAGAGAAAAAGTATTTTTTAAAGCTCCCATCTTCTCCAAGATTTTCGCCTTAAATTTGGGTGAGTGTTAAAAATTAGGGGAAATAAAAAATCATTTGGTTAATTTGGGTGCAACTCATTTTGTTTGTCAGTACAGTATATTTTGAGTGCTTATATATTACAACAACAGTACATTCCTTTTTTTTAAACAGTCTTTGATCTTTATTTTTCATGAACTTGCATCTACTCGTTTGTGTGTGTGCTATTGCTGATCCAGTACAGTCGTTGTTTTTGTAATGCTGTATTTTTAGAAATTGTTTCATCTTTTGTGATACTACTGTGTGAGAACATTTCGTGTTATTTCCATCTAATGGGAGTATATAAACGTGTTTATAATACTAACATTCAAAATTTTATATTGTAACATTATTCTTTGCTCTTCTGTATGAATATTTTCATATACCATGAAATGTTGTTAATGATACCTTCATGTTTGTGTGAACTTATACAGTTCAACTGCAACATACACTGTTTAATTTATTTCCGACCTTATTTATATTAAACCACTTTTGGTACAGGGAAGTTGCATACTCTGACAATATTATACCATATTTACATGGGAAAAATGCACAACCTATAACATTATTTTATGATGAGGAGGGTTGACAAGCTAGTCATTCACGGAGTGAACAACATCTTAATGTCCTGGGAACTTTTGTACTTTTCCCTGTCTAAACCTACTCCTTGCTTCCTTTCCCTGTTTTAAAAGACAATTATTAATTTGGAAAACTAAGCATGGTTAAGACGCAACCTTTTTTTTAAAGAGATCAGGACCAGGATCTACACCTGCAAATTTTGGCACTCATGAGCACTAAGGTGTGATGAAATAGAATAATCACCTTTTAAACTAAAATAAAGTATGGAAGAAATGAAAAGTAGGGTAAAAATATATCATTTTGAATTACTTAAAAATTGATTTGAGGGAACACTAGTTTCACAATTTTCACATTAGTGATGATGAATATGTTACTTTTACTGCTATTTTGAGTTGATTAAGATCAGAGTGAACAAATCACCATATCATGTGTTTCATCATGACACTGAAAGTTTTAGACTAAAAACAGAAATTTAATGGACTTTCGTTTGTAAAACCTGAAATTAATAATTGCATATTTTGTATTTAAATTTCTACATCTTCTTCAGTTTCCATCGCCTTTTCTGCTTTGCAAGTATGTTAAGACAAATGTCTACAACAACTTCACAATCATTGTCATTGGCTCCAAGACACCAATTCAAATGGCGTATCTTGCACACAGCCAGCAGGACTCTCTAAGTGTAATACATCTTCTTAGCACAGAGGCAGAGAATAATTCCTCTGGTCAATCACATAGTAATAATCTCTTTGCCAAGTGATACTTGAAAAATAGGAGCGTAATCATTGTGCAGTGACAAATAACATTAATGTTGATGGTTGATCACTTTCAACTACGATAAATGGACTGTAATTATATTGTACTCAGTGGGTTTCATAGTGTATATTTACAGGACAAAAAAGTAAAATATAAAGACGAAAATTGAAGATAGAGTTGACAATCGTTAATTTTTCCTTAGATGGAGATGAATTAAGCATATACCCATGAGTGACCTATTCATTCGTTTGACTGGCCAGGAAGGATTTAATTTGTTGTAACAAAAACCTGCTCAAAAAATTCTATTTAAAATAGTGCATATTCTGCTACTGAAATTAATAAGAAGCACACACTCTATTGCATAATCATTTCAGCATTCCCGACATGCATTTCATTTTTGCTTTTGTATCTAGCATATTTTTTAATCCCTTAAAATATCCTTTGACCACAAATCGTGATGATGGATCATATTTAAGGTGGTGAAAATGTTGATAACCAATTTGTATAATTTCTATCTATTGTTGTTGAGTTAGTGCTTCTGTTTTCCTTGAATTAGAATATGTGTGTATTCCATGAAAGGCGGAAATATATTTCAGATAAGTTGTTGCAACTTTCTGTTGGTTTTGGAAAGTAATCAAAACCATTCAGTAACAGCAACATTGCCAAAAAAAAAAAATAAAATCTGAGCCTACATGTGGTTGTGATGGAGAATGGAGAACGTTATTAGGATAAAATTTTTTTTTGATAAACTCTACCAGAGCTGTTTGGGGTGCTTTCTGATTTGGAAAACAAACAACAAGTTATACAAGTCAGTTTTTATTTCTTACACAAGTTTTTGGGTTCCATGTCCATGTTGTTGTTTTTTTTTCAACAAAAAATCCCTCACATTGCCAACATTTCTTAGAGGATTATTTGAAGGACATCTTAAAAAAAACCAGCCTGTCATTATGGAGAAATTTAAGATGCCGCACTTTGATATTAATTGGGATATTAAAAGCTGGACAGGAATTCAGCTTTGTTTGAAATGTGATGTTACTGTGATTTTTTTTTGTTACAATGGAATGTAGATCTAATACATGTACATGTATGTACCTGTGAGAAAGAGACATGTATTGATATTTTGTGCACTTTAAAAATGTGTGAAGTGATCTGTTTTTTCCGCTTAATTTTGTTTAAGGAAAAAGAAAGGAAGCAAGAAGTAAACGTAACATTTATTTGCTGTATTGGATTTACGCTATTTACAGTTCGTTTTTCTCCTCCAGAACTGGTTAGTTTATATATACCACTATCACTAACATTTGAAATTATAAATCCATTCTTGACATAGCTTCTGTTGTGTTCATGTGCCACTAAATCTGTTGTCATATTTGAGTTTGTTTATTGGGACACGCTATGTCATTGCATTATCATGTAGCCATGTAGTGACATTGATCATGAAGAACTGTTAAGTTTACTCTCCTCTTCTATCAAAAGATGTAGTCGAGTTAAAAAAAAAAAATTGTTTTGACTTTGATTGAAGTAAGGGAACGTTGTCGGCCTGTCTTTTTGGTTCTTTGTTTTGTTTTCAGTCTCCGTTTTAACATTTTAAGCTATTTTAATTTAGATCAATGCGTCATGCAAACTTAAATCAACATTTTTTTTTTCACACGATGGCCAGAGAATATATGTCTGTCAACTGTCAAGGAAATAAAAGAAAATTTGCAACGTCTTATTAAGCCTTTCCCACTTACTTGTCTAAATTATTTCCTCTTCTGTCTAAATTCTCCTTTTCACTTGTAATTAATATTAGTAACAAGTTTTCAGGGTCTCATTTCACTCACTCCAGGGCTGACACGTAACTGGCATCAAGGCTGGATGCAATATGCATCAGTTTATTCTGTGTAAAGCCTCATTTATAGTGAAACTATCTTGCGGCACATTTTACACTATTTACGGTCGTGTCCAAAACAATGCACAAGTTAACTGGTATTGTTACATGAGATCGCGTGGAAGTTTTTATAGTGATACTGTGTCCACACAACTCGCAGTTCATGACCGCCGCAAAAACAGAGCGTGCTTTATTTTGTAGCGGCTCACTTGTGTTTCCGAGCAAGATAAAATGGCGACGTTGCTTCCGTTTCTCTATACATACCATAGTAGGAATCGGAATTACAAAAAAATAACATCAACCCAATGCAATTTTTAAGAAAAATGGATGGCATAATTGAAATGAGCTTGTCGAATTATGGTAAGGGCATGTGGAAGCCTGGAAATCTGCCTATTTCTTAAGTTTTTAGAAAAGTGTTTTAATAATTTTTTTTTAAATGCCACACCGTGTTCTACCCCTTTCTTCCAGTTAGTCTAGGCTCATTGAAGGCTCATTGAATTTAGAATAATTTATTAAACGTGTTCTGTTTCATTCTGAAGTAAATTACAAATATTTCGTCGTCGTCCTGCAGTTGGGGAATTAAGTGACAATATTCACGATGGAATGCTCTTTTCGCATTAATTTTCTTCTCTTCCACCGCTGCAACAAAGCTAGCTTCTGTCTTCGTGTCAGGGCAATCTTCTTTTGTAGCCACACTGAACACTTTTGCACTATATTAACTTTTTTGCGGCGCTACTCTTCAGTGAAACTGGTGCCGCGACAGTCTCACTATAACCGAGGCCTTACAAATAATTGGCATCAAGACTGGATGCAATATGCATCAGTTTACTCTGTGTAAAGTGTTCTGGCATCCCGTGAGGACAATTAGTAGCTGTTCCACGTTGCTGCCCACTCTGCTAAGTCTGCATTCTCATTGCCAGGTATGCCACAATATACTGGGCTCCACTGCACGGTGACTTTGTGCATGGCATACATTGTGTATCAGAATTATCAGAAAATAATGCACTCAACCTGTCAATGCCTTATCACAATTTTATAAAGCAGTGTGCATCAGTGCTAATACTGTTTATCCTTTTTCAGTTACATGTATTATAAAAGTGCTTCACTATACATGAACTATTATTGCCGAAGGTTTTTTGTTTTGTTTTGTTTTGTTCTTTAACTAATCCCAGCAATGAGAAAATAATAGGCCTGCTCAGAATTGATGCACAACTCTGAAGATTTAATTTGGAAAGTTGACAAGGAAATATTTCATTAGATCTGGCCATAAAAGCTTTAAAGGAGATTAACTTGTCACAGCGTTGTACATATAACTCAATGTTCTTTGCAAAAATACTTATCTTAAACTTCTAATGTGATAAAAACTTCTATACTACTGGACACCAAACATAACGAACCCGCCATATGCTGCGAACAAAGCAAAGGATAAAACCAAGAATAACACAAACAAGACATAATTAAAAACAATTTTTTTGACTGAAAATTATACACAGTTTTTATGGGTGAATTATTAAATAAGAGAGGTCAAATCAGCAGTTTATTTATTTTCAATGCATGTGAGCATTGAGAGAAATTTATTTTTTGAAATGGTGGATAGATGGAGAGCAACAGGAGACATCATCACATAAATGAAACAAACTTACAATGAATAGTCTAAGACGATCAAAATTAGCAGCCTTCCTGATAATGTGTACAACTCAAAACTTTCAATCACCAATAATTTAATATCAACTTGTAAGTTAACATTGAAACTTAAAAGAAACATGCTCAGAGGTGTATAAGTTGGGATTTATTTCTCTTCGCCTCTTATCTCATTGCTCTGTCGTACATTTTTTGTCAAGGCACATAATACACAGTACTGCAGACCTGTCCACTAATCTACATATGATTTCTAGACTTGCTGAAGTCTTGAAAAAATGCCAATCTTGAGGAAACTTGATTCGACAACTGATAATTGCTGCTTAAGCGTGTGTGTACCAGATAAGGAAACGTCAATATCATTAATTATATAGGTCATTTAAAGCTTCTAAGAGAAAAAAGATGGATCAATTCTCAGTAAATTGTTAAAATGCTGTCTGCACACAATATATCATTAAACAAGATTAGAATTGCTACCTCAGTGTCTGTCCATTTACTCACCTGTTTTCCCACTCCTACTTAATTTGGTCTTTCAATCTATTTATCAAAATGTTCAGCATCTCAATTACAATGTAACTATAATGGCAATCAATAATGGTTTGATTTTTCAAAGGTGACACAAATACATGATTTACTATAATCGTGGTGGAATGGAAACACACCTGGCTGCCAGACAGAACAGATTCCAACATTCAAATCTTGATATACAGACCTGCCAACAGTTCCGATTTTTCCGGGATTGTCCCGAATCGGACATTCAAGTTAAACCATCATAATACGGGCTAAAAGTGACTGGATTTGCAAGTTTTCAGGTTTTGCAGTGATTATCAGTAATTTGTGTATGTTTATGTATGTGTGTTTCTTATATTTCATCCACAGTTAACATAATAGGAACTGAAACATTCCCTCTCACCGAGTATTGTGTCCCTGATTTGATTTTTCAGAAGTTGGCAGGTCTGTATATACAAAAACTTGGGAAAGTATGGCACATGACAACTTTCCACAAAAGGTACATCGAACTGTGAACATTTAGTCTTTTCATACACATTACCTGCGGCTTTATTTTTTTTCTGAGAAAAATATATATTATATAATCCTGCTGCAAGGTTGATGTATTTGCTTCCTGATGAATTCATTCCTACCCAAATTTTACATCAGTCTTCAAGGAACAATGACCAAGAAATGTCAAGAGCCTCTGAAGACAGCTCTTTATCATTTCCATTGAGGATCTCATGTAGGCCAATGAGGACAGGTCCTGACAATCATGTTAGTCCGAAGCTCAACTGTTTTGGATCCCCCATAAAGATATTTTTTTTCTTTCTAACACTATTAGGAATATGTGTAATCCAAATTTACATATATATTTCATAATAAAATAAATGTACTATTCCTCCATTTGTTTGTATTGGTTCATAAGAATAATTATTTTAATTTTATCCTCCCCCCTTCCCCAAAAGTTTGACCTTGTCAGCTGGCTATTCAAACCTTGAAAGGTTACGATGATGAGATAACTGTTAATGCTAAAAAAATATAAAGATAATAACATTAAATAATTTGCATAATAGAACACATAAGCAATCGTCACAAATGAATGATGATATATGTACAGTCAAAAAAAGCTTTTAAATTATTCCATTGGTAAAAAGCATTTGCAGATTTCTTTCTTATTTCAGTCTCCATTTACAAAAAATACTGAAACAAATCAGTGAATCTCAACTGTCGCGGAATTTTTTCTTCCTTATCTAGTATTAAACAAGTCAATCTTACTCTGATTAATTGTCCAGGTGTCATCAAATGACCTACTGTGCATGAAAGGCTAATCTGTTCTTAGTGCCGCCATTTACAAGGCTCGAAGATAAGTCAAACAAGCCACGATAATAAAGCCAGTTTCACACTTCTAAAGTGCCTCAAAGTCAAAGATGTCATTGCTATTACCATCAGTCAGGATCACATGATATGCACTTTGTGACATCTGTCAGTATGACATGATGGGCACTTTTCTTTTTTCTTTTTCATTGTTGCTAGCCGTAATTTCAGCAGGGGTTATGGAGAGGACAGGGAGTTATCTGCAAAGTCAAATCTTTCTGCTGTTTCTGTGGTCAGCTGGAGGTGTTCCGACACTTCATTGGGCCGTGTGTGATACGCCACCTGAGAGAAAGAGTTTGGAAATGGAGAAGGGGAGGAGAGGAGGGAGGACGGTTAAGAGATGACAAGCAGGAGACAGGAATTGAGATTTGATGGATGGTCAGGGATAGAAAAAAAGAGCAAGAGGAAAAAACATATTATGAAAATGAAAGAGAGAGAGACAGACAGAGAGAGAGAAAGAAGAACAGACAGCGAGAAACGAGGAAGAACTGATAGTAAGAAACCATTAGAGAGAAACAATTACAAACAAACAAAGTTTGTATTGAGAAACATAAAGCTAACTCCTTGCCCCCCTTAGTGTGAGCTTACTGGAATATTGTTGGTGCTTTCTTCACGACTGGAAAACTCCCTCAGTAAATAGTTGGTGCCAGCCTCGTGGTAGATGCGGGTGTCATTGACTCGGATGAGGACGCCGTCCACACGCACGAAAAACCTCATCAGAGCAAAGAAGCAACTGGGCATGACCCTCTGAATGGTCGAAAAGAAAGATAAAGAAAGAGCAATAAAAATAAATTAGCCACTTAATTTAGATGATGGTATGTGTACTGTTCAAGAACAGAGTCATCATCATTCATCATTGCCCCTCACCCTTATCAGGGAAAAGGCCACACACAAAGGATTTCCACTTCATTCTGTCCCAGGATAACTTTGCCAGTTTCCTAAGGACAGAGTACATGATTATATTATTTCATCTAAGACATGCAATAGAGAACATGATTAGCATTTGTCTGCATATCGACACACTCGTAGCTGCACACCTAAGTATGTGCAACCATGTCAACAGTACAAAAGTAAAACAAGCTCCGAATAGTGGAAAACAGATCCCTAAATAGCCATCTGTCATTAGAAGCATCTGCTTGATTAGTGTACTGTGACTGGTTAAGAACATAACTAATAACTGACAACAATTTTCCATAATAAACTTATCTTTTCCTCGATTCAGGGGTAGTATTCAAACATTCAAAATAAGCTTTTGCGCAAACTAATGAACATATCATTGTAGTAAAGTTTCCTTTACATGACTCAAACAGTCACTTGTCCCAAAGTTATTATGAGAACAGAACGACATTTACGTTTTTTATAAATTCTTTTTGTACAACAGTCACTAGTCTTCCTCACCAGTTTGACATTGAGCATCGAGGTGCCATTGTCAGATAGCTCATCCTCAAACAAAAGTACGTCTTCATAGAACTGTATGGGTTCTCGCTGCTTCAACTTTTCAATATTGATGCGTTCTGTTGTGTTCTCTACCTGAAACAGGAATCATGACTGATGTCAATGTAATATAAATGGAGAGATAACATCACAAAATAAATGACAAGACATCGTTCACAACAGAAGTAATTTGTCTCTTCTTTTTGCAAAGTTACAAAAAACAACACTTTAGGCCAAGGCAGCAGAGTCTTTGAGAGAAGCTGCACGGGTCTGTGAAGGCGCTCGGGACGACAGTACAATTTGTCCTTGACACGTCTCCAATTGGGCGAATGAGAAGAAGACTACACTTTAGGAGATCACTCAGAAACTAGTGGGTCCTCAATTGGAGATTTGAAATCAGGTACACTTCCCTTTATTCTTACAGTGTTTTACCTTCCAAACCTTTACTTCTTCATTTTTTTTCAGGTTCCAATTTATAACATTTCATATCTTCGTGATACTGATTATTCTCTTTTAAAACAGATGTCACTATGTAATTTTAAAATGACACATATCACTTTACCTTAAGCACACCTGTCTTCTCCTGTGAGATGGTACCTTTATAAGCTGTGGTATATGTCCAGTCAAAGGGAGACACCACATTCTTTATGTGTTCACAATTTGACCTGAAAGAAAAAGAAACGACATAAAAACCTATTTTGAGACTTATCTATCCAGTACGGTACTCTGACCAACATATGCAGAGAATTATGTTCAAGTTCAAATTATAATGGTTAAAAAAATTAGTACAAATACAGTTTCAAGCTCTTTTTGTTTTACTAGTAAGAACTAGTTTCTAGATGACATTAAGTCAACAACACTTAAAACTGAAACGTATTTTTAATTATCTGTTTCCTGTGACTAATAAAATTAAACTTTGCTTTATGTCATGATAATCATTCTGAAAAAAAATGCAGCCACATGAAGCAAAACGTAAGACTCACCTGGACCCTTGCCATTCAGCCGAGGCTGCAACTTTTATGTGGTCTGAGTGAGCATCCACTAATCGGAGAGCATCTAGGGCATTGAAGGCAAGTTCCCAGCCAGAATTGTGGTGGATTTGCAGAAAGTTCTCAGCAAACACCATCTCTGGCAACTGAGGCAATTTCAGCTCATTTTCAAATCTGCAAATGTTGAAGACATGGTGGGATACAAACAAAAATGAGACATGGTGGGATACAAACAAAAATGAGACATGGTGGGATACAAACAAAAATGAGACATGGTGGGATACAAACAAAAATGAGACATGGTGGGATACAAACAAAAATGAGACATGGTGGGATACAAACAAAAATGAGACATGGTGGGATACAAACAAA
>JBDFRD010537364.1:0-18920 GCA_039654405.1 Bullina lineata | reverse complement strand
ATTAATTTCCTTATTTATTCAACTATGTCAACATCCAATACCACACACTCAAATCTGTCTGGATCTTGTTAACGCGAATCAAAAGCGGCGCAAGTCGCAGTGCTTCACATGAATCTGTTCCGAGGTTTCCCATGTCCCTCATTCTTGTGGCCCATACATCTCTTGTGAGCCAGTTTTAACATAGGCCTAGTCCTAGATCTAATGTTGCATTATGGCTTTTTCTCTGTGAATCGTATAGGCCTAGCCCAGCCCCACTGATAGACCAGGATGGGTGGCGGTGGGTAAAAGGAAGGGGGAGGGGGGCCTAACTCGCGGTCTTCCCTCAATACACTGCTGCGTTCGACATATCAAGACTGGGCCCAAAAGTGACTTTTTATGTTATCCCTGCCAGCAAGGCATTGTGTGCGTGTGATGATGCACTTTGCCATGCCGCCCTCTTCCTTTGTTTATCTGTGAACTGACCAATCCACGACTGGCCTTGCCCCAGTCAGTACAGTTGCTTTGCATTTAAAAGTTGATTCTTCCCTTAGTAATAGTTTATCAACTGATTCATCTTTTATTCATTTCATCACCTTACGACTCCCATGCTTCAAAACCTTGACTCCACATGACAGCAAGAATGGCTACAAACCGCAAGCAAACGTCTATTCTTCTCCACTTGAAATTGATTCAAGAAGCTTTCTTTAATCTTAACACGAATTCTTGATAACAATAACACTAACTAATTACACTGGTCCCCTGCAGCTTGTGTTATGAGAAGTCTACTGTGTCTTATTTTAAACGTTTCATCCTCAAGCAAAATGGTCAGTTGATATAATCTATGATTTAGTGCTAAGGTGATACATGTAATAATAAAAGAAAGAAGTATGCTTCCAGTTCACTATAAATTTATATAATGAATGCAATTTTGTAAAATTGAAAACGATTTAAACTCTTGAATGATTTGTTTTTCTTCTTCAAGCACTATACGCTTATAATTCAGTTTGACTTTTAACAATGAAAAATCCTGAATGACTGCTTCACATTCAGTTTTTCTTGGTCTTTGACATCTGAATTATAATTAGGCCTATATGATAGAATAAGGATTGACCGGGGGCATGCCATATTGTCTGAGGAATGCATAAACATGGAAAACGTGGACTAAAAAATCAACCAAACCAGTTTAATGTGAACAACTTCTGTGCGTGCAAATTCAGATTAAATACAGTTGTCGCCGCCTAAGTGCACAGTGCTCGGTAGACAACTCAAGCATGCACTTAGGAGTAGCGTGCTCTTACACGATCCAAAGCAACATGGGAAATATTTCTATTGATTACCTCCCTTGGATAGTCTTCCCCCTCCCCACTACATACACACATGCGAACTCTAAGCCATGATCTTGATCACGATTGTGTTCGAGGGTGCGTGCGATGTGCACTATGTTGTTGAGTTGTTTTATTTTTTTTTTAATTATTAAATTTTATTGTAACAAAAAAACATAAATTCTCTGAACAGAACAAACTAGATTAAGATGTGGTGAATCCAACAAAGAGAATAATTATGCATTGAAGTTAATTATAATGTGATGAATGTCTAGGCCTACAAAACTGAATGAAAGGCGCTGTCTTGTTTCGATCAATACTGCCACGAACAACAGCAATTCTTCTAATTATTGGTTGTTATAAAAAATGTATAGCTATCCCGTACCTAAAAACACCAGCAGTCTCTGCCTTTTTTCCAATCAGACGTGATGCTTCGACTCTTGTCAAACTCTCATATTATATATAAATTTCCCGTGCCGTCCCTCTCTCACCCACTCCTTTTCACCGCTTCGCCTTGCACACCCACCCCCTGCCCCCGCCCCACATTTTTTCCTCCATCTGTCAAAGGACTCTTCTGAATAAAGATGACACCTGTGTAATATTACTGCACCGCGTGGCCATGTGGTGCGATGGATCCCTTGCGCGCCACATACTGCTCAGTGCTAGTTACAGCTGAGACAGATCTTGCCTATTTCAGTATGGATGTCGTTCCACTCACACACTGAACAGCTTACACTCATACTGACAATAGAAAACAATCTGATCACCAATGCATTCCTAAATGGCTCATCCCCAATCAGCTTGTAACAGAGTATCCCCAAACTGCGTCCAACTAAGAGCTATGCAATACCCATGCCACTCACAACTGAGACTTGTTGGTGTTGGGCCCACTGTTGGCCATACTCAGCACCCCTCGGCCAGAATGGGTCAGGTTGGGCTTGAACTCATCTTTGAACGGCGCTCCCCAAACAGACTGGCCACCTGGGGATAAGGAGGATAATAGGAGAAAATGATTTACCCACTGTCACACACGTGACATAGACAGGACAAGGGTTTTGCATGATGGCTGAAACATGTAGTGCAGTCTGCATAATGATGGTGTTATGCTCTAACCGTGTTACTGGAAAAAGTTGGCATACTCTGATTTTCTGTCCAAATGGTAAAAAAAAACCTCCGCAGGTTTTCCATTAATATCAAATGTCATCAAGCACTATAAATAGAATAAGAACACACGCGCTCCATTTATCCGTGTACCGGTATCTGGAGCACAAGATAGCTTTTAGTTTTAGTTATACGCATAGATTGCATATCCCAAAGAATACAATGACAAACCAATGCTCGACATTTCTGTCTTCAGGGGTTGAAACAACAGACAAATAGGAGCCTACTACGTCCTTAAATTACGCCGATTCCACTGTATTAATTTACAAGAAATGTGAACAAGGCTGGCTATCTCAGGCGAGAATAGACACAGGACAAAAGGATTAGTATGCCTTTACATCAGACAGGAATGAGACAAGAAGATAGGAACATCTATACAGAGGACAAGAATGAGACAAGACAATTGGCACATCTTTACCAGGGACTGGAATAGAAGGAGGCAAGATATGGTGATTAGCACACCTGGACAGAGATAAGAATTGAGACAAGAAAAGATTGGCACTCTTCAAAAGGAACAAATGGCGTGAGACAAGATAACCATTTGACCTAGAATCCAGTATTGTGACTTCTGAAAATCCAGTAAACTTGAGAGTTCAGCAATACAAACACAGACTAATGATAAAGTTTATTATGAGTAATGTGAGGCTCAAAGTTGCTTGTTTTGGATAGAGTTATCTCTCTTGAACTGTGAGAAATGGATTAACAATTTGTGCATCAAAATGTTATGAATTCACTATTTTAACAACTTCCATCAATGCCAAGACCCAACAGTATTATATAATTCACAGCCTGGGTTAAACTGAATTTTCATACATTGTCTCACTTCAGTGTGTTCTGTAGTTCACAATGGACGCCAACGTAATGTGTAAAAAAAAAAAAAAAAAAATTTTCAATCTTCTCTAGAAAACCGTACCTGTCCCTGTTCCCTCAGGATCACCTCCTTGTATCTAGGAAAATAAAATTAAATGTTTATTCCTTTGTTTTGTCAATGAAACAAAGGTGTGCTCAAAAAGAAAATAAATACAATTTCAGTTAAGCTGGAAAGGCATTAAACACAGTTTAAAACGCTGTTTCCAATTAAGTACATGTAGGCCTAGTCATTAAACAACAGCAATGATACTACACTTTACTGATCTTAGTTGTACAGTGGTCTCCGCCTAAGAACCCGCCCCTCGGGAGACGCAATTACCGTATTCTTAGCCGGATCAGGCTCTTAGAGGCAGATTTCAAAGGGGGATAAATCATGTATACCATAATAGCCCCCATTTCTCGCTGCACAACATATTAGGCCTAACGGAGCGTCATCACTGACCAAATCAATCTGTGATTGGCTTACTTAGATTTTAAAAACCAATCAAAACCATATTTATTCTCTGCCAGACCACCCCTGTCTCCAATACACAAAAGGCAAGACGCTGGCGGCTCTATTCCATAAAATCTGACTTTAAAACCCATCTTTGTTCTGAGCCCGCGCTGAGATGCCACTTCCACTAGGCCTAGGCCAACGTAGGTCAAAACAAAGAGGGTGTTGTATCATGGCTGGGTTGGGGTGAGACTGGATTGCGGAGTCACACGACATCAGTAATATGGGGAGGAGGGGGTGATGTTGAAGGTGTCGGTTGGAGAATAGGGACGGGACACAACAACAAAGCGTAGATCTAGCCAATTATCACTGGGGAAAAAAATGGGGGTGAGGAAATAGAGCTGAATGGACACGCTTCGGGTGATGAGAGCGGAAAGGCTTCTTTAGCAAAACAGGGGTGGGGCAGAGAGAACGCAGCTTTGCTTTCCACCACGGCTAGGGCTTAACTCTAGAACAAAGGCAGGGCGGCTGACAGTGTTTCTTGCGATTTAAGCGGTGGCTGCTTCAAAAACAAATCAGTCAGGGAAGAAGACCATGTTCTTAGGCGGATTTTTCAGTTGAAAACGGACGGATTATATAGGAAAAATTCCTATAGCAGGTTCTATGGCAGATCGGGCTCTTAGGCGGAAACTACTGTAATGTAAGAATAAATAAAATTTTAAAAAGTGATTGTTGATATTTTGAAGCCAGGCACAACAAGGCAAAAGAGAAAAGTATAATGAAAAGAAAGTTAATATTTTGGCTGGTAAAAATTCATTCAGAACTCTAAACCTTGAAGAAATGGCATTAAAATAATAAAGCATATAATAATAATCATATTAATAACAGAACAAAAAAGAAAAGGAGAACACAATAATTTTTTTTGACCAAAATTATAAAGAAGTTCATAAGAGTAAAATAATGACAATGCTTGAGTATGTTCTTCATTGTTAAATAACTGTTTAGACATTGGGAGTGAGAAAGTATCATTGTTGTAATGTAAATACATGTACAGTCGAACCTACCTTGATGGAAACCTGTCTAAGCCAGAATCTTACACCCCCCCATTAGTGTCATTAGTGTCACTAATAAGCTTTCACAGATGCAGTCACACTCTTAATTATTCAAATTTCTAAAGAGATAGATAATCACCGCCCAGAAATGAAAGTACTGTATGTCCAACAATATACACACGATACTTTCATTTGCGGGCGGCCGTTTATTATTTCATTACAATTTTGCACAACCTAGAACCAAGATTGCGCTTCTTTCACAATCTAATTCACACTTTAAAGCTCTGACATTCTGGAATGCATTATACCTCAATTGACACCTTTTAAATTCCCTCAGGCTGCTTACAAAGAGTTCGATACAACATCAGCACTCAAGATTATAGTGAAAAGCATGGGAAAAATCAATTCCCCCATGCATACAAATAAAAGTTGTACAAAATCAATTGAAATTTATGCACACTCACAAAGCATTCCAAAAATGTACAAATACAAAATCCTTAACCACCCATCAACTGTTGCCATATACCAGGTGATAAAACAGCGAGTTGGAATCTTGAAGCAGAGCATCAGGGGGAGCAAACTCCATCACCATCCCCTCCTTCATGACCAGCACGCGGTGACTGTCCAGCACAGTGTTGATGCGGTGAGCAATGGTGAGAACGGTGCTGTCTCGGAACTCATGCCGGATTGTATTCTGGATAAGTCCATCAGTCTCGAGGTCAACACTGGCTGTCGCCTCATCTATGCACAGGATCTGGGGGGAGAGAGAAGGTGCATCAGCATTCTCCATCTTTGTTTATTCTGGAGTTCAATCAGTTGGATTTTATGTTGCATTTTCAAGCAATAATCTGGGATGAATGTCTAATTCCAATTGTATGGGCCCTCACAGAGCAAGGCCTGGTTTTCATAATATGACCAAAAATAAAGCTGCCTATTATATGAAGGCAAGTTTGTCTAAAAGCTGCATAAGCAATGAGTTCATTGTGACATTCTAGTTTTCCTTTCGAAAATTCCTCTACACATCTACTCATTTTTAGTCAACCATTAGCAAATTAAAAAGTCACCTATAAATGGTCTCTTCTACAGCCAAGATTTTTCTTTACAAATTGTACTTCAAAGAAAACACAAAACAGTTTGACAATAAGCTATTGGGCTTCCATTGGCCAGATCAAACTTAGATTTTAGACTATGTTGCTGCAATAACTGCCATTAAATCAAAAAGCCAACATACATGCACGTGCATGCAGCTATTTCCATTACCTTGGCCTTGGTGAGCATGGCTCTAGCCAGACAAACCAGCTGTCGCTGTCCCACTGAGAACTCCCGGCCCCGGGCAGTCAACTTAGCTCCTAAGCCACCCATTCTCTCCACAGAAGTTTTCAAATGGCAGCGGTCAAGCACTGACCACAGCTCACTGTCCACCTGAACCCCAGTCGGGTCCAAGTTCCGACGGATTGTGCCACTGAATAGGAAAGGGTCTTGAGGAATGATGGCAAATCTTGAACTGCAACAAAAAAAATGATTGAATACTGAGAAAAATAGTACAATTGCAGAATTCAAGTGTAGGGATATTTTCATATTTTTTAATTTAAAAATGTCTATATATAGGATGTGATTGTGTTGTACGTAGGACTACTTTTTTTATCCTTCCCACATTTCAACTTAACCTTTACAACCAGAAAAACTGCTGAGTACAGAAATTTCACCAAAAAAAATTAACTTCACCTCCAATCCTGACAAATTATAATGTGAACTCAATCCACCTTTTACATTTAAGGAACAAATAAAGGGTAAATCAGAAATAGCCGCAAGAGCCCTGTGCACATGAAAAGCCAAGAAAGGAAAGACAAGCTCACCGAATATCAGCCAGGTCCAAATTTGCAATGTTCACATCATCCACCAGAATCCTGCCACTGGTCACTTCAGTCAGACGGAATAGAGCAAGAAACATGCTTGATTTACCTGCCCCTGTTCTACCAACAATACCAATCTTCTCTCCTGGCAACGACTTGAAGGACACCCCGTCCAGTGCATACGTGGTGGCCTGACGATACTGTAGGCGGACATCATCGAACTCCAGCACCCCTTCACTGGGCCACTGAGAAGGAGGCTAGGTCATCCAGTATGGAGGAAAATTGAGAGGGGGATTGGGGTGCAGGGAGGAGAGAATAAGTCTAGAGGGAAAATTCTCACATGACATTAGCACACTATTACAACAATATTAAGCACCATTTTTTTCTCAAGAAGAAAAAAGGGACAGAGTGAAGAGGGGAAGTGCTGATGATTACATCTGACTCAAATACAATTCATTTTGCATTCATTTAATATCACAGCCTTTCCAGAGAAGATCCAAAAACTCACAAAGAGTGCCCCCTCCCACTTCTCCGAGGGTGTGGAGGTGATGTAGTGCTGGCAACGCTCCACGCTGACCAGCTGCTTCTCTGTCTCAGTGAAGAACATAACCACTCCTCCCAGAAGGTTGGTCACAGACAGCGAGTAGGAAAGGGCCAAACCCACCAACCCTGAGGAAAACAGTTGGGTAAACACAATTTTTAAGTGCACAGTTTGCTTGAGTGCTTCTTCAAAATTATTCGCTTCCATCAAATCTTGCTGACAAGTACTTTTTAAGTTAAATTATCAAGTTAGATTGTGACCTAGATCTTACGTATTTCAAGTCTCAAAATTTTGTAAGAAAACTTTTGAGTACATTTCAACAGCATCACAAACCTTTTAAGTATTCATGCTGTACATAATGCATTTTGTAAATTCTTGATTTCTGCACGACTTTTCGCAGAAGTAAGGAATTCTGAATTCAGAAAATGAGGCCAAAGTGGCACATACTCAGTCTTTCGGTCATATGCAATGCTACAAATATAAAATATTTGATATCTAGTCAATATCAATATCTAGTCTAATAATGTAGTCCATGATGTGCACTTGGCAGACAAACAAATGTTTTCCTTTAGTACGGTACAAATGCCTACTTGATTACACTAAATAAGTATTGCATAAGCCATTTTCCTTTCATGAACATAAATACTTAAATCCTTCATGAGCTAATGCTAACACACATACACAAAAGAAGAAATTTTACCTGCACTGACACCTGAGACTTGATGTTGGATAACTGCTATGAGGGACAACATAGAAACCATGGCAACACCAAGAAAACGTAATCGCAAATCCAGCCATCTAGCCGAGAGTTGTGTGGCATACTGAGCCCTTTGATTCACGTCAAGACGATGAACATTTTCTTTACAGAACCTAAAGAATAAACAACAAAAACAAAATAATGTTTTCATTACATATTCTTCTTTTTCTTTACTTTCTAATTCATCATAGATATGAGGACAAATTAAATCAATAAATATTCTACATTCTATTTTTTTTTCTCTTGTAATCTCTTTCCATAGACTTCCTCTTGAACCATTAAATAACAACAGTATTTATTGTTTCACTTTCATTATTCATAACAGACAAAGTCTTGTTCTTCCTCTAACTCATTCTGGACCACATCGAGAATTGCGCGTTAAAACCTTCATTATTCTGCTACCTTTCACTTCAACCAGTTCTATCTACCATAAAACCATCCAATAGAATTTCATATGAGGTCTCACCGTTCTGAGTGTCTCATTGCCCTGATAGTTGCCAAACCAGTGATAGTTTCAGAGAAATGGCTGTAGATTGGAGAGAGGGTCACACTCGACAAACGTTTAAGCTCTCTTGAGGTGAACCGATAGTAATGCTGTTCATGAAAAAAAAAAGATCATGCAGAAGTATTGGAGGGAAAACATAATTTTTTACTGTCCTCTAATTTGCATTGTCTTCTGGTGAATTTGCTAGTCAGTCTCTCTCTCTCTCTCTCTCTGTCTCTCATCTATCATCTCATCCTTCATTTTTTTTCGCAATGTTTCACAAATTACTTAGATGAAATTTAAGTTGAAGACGTACACAATTTTTCAACATAGAATAGTTAATACTAGCTGTGTCATTTGATTCCAGATAACTACCAGTGATGAGCATCCTTTTTTCATTGACTTAATTTCTCCCTGAACTCACCTGAATCTTGTAATAAACAGCTCCTAAAGGAATGAGGCAGATGGTAAACCAAGGAAGACCATAGCAAGTGATTACTAAGGTTCCCAGAATGCCAAAAGCTTGAGCCAGGAAGATGTTGAGAATGAAGGGGAGAGAATCATCAACTGTGTACAAGTCCGAGGAGAAGCGATTCAAAATGCGTCCAATAGGGGTCACATCAAAGAATGCCAAGGGAGCCTGCACAGTGACAAGAAAAAAAAATAAGGTAAAGCTTTCTCCTTCTCTCTCTCTCTGATAAGGCTAAGACTTGACAAATTGTAGGCTATATATACATACGATATATCTGTACCTTGTACCTTCAGTTCTACAAATGGGAAAATTCATACAAATTAATCGGCCGTTTCAAGAAAATTTGAGCAAGATGGATGATAACTTTGCTACCTCTTGCTTCCCTGTTTTTATGTTTTCAAAATTACTGCTTCATTTTTAAAAAGCTAACTACAACCATCTAGTTTTGCAAAATATTTCCCAAGCAGTTTCTAATACCTTCTACAAAAGCCCTTGCACGGTGGAGTGAGTACCTTTAATATAGATGCCAACAGTCTCTCATGGACTAGGGTTGCTGCACAGATCCCACCATAGGCAAACAGGAACGCTCGGATCAAGGTGAATACACAGTTTGCACCTGCTAGACCTCCATAAATTCCTAGGTAGAATTTGAGGTTATTACCATCAGAGGAGCCATTGTGTATGTTTGTACTGCCAAAGAAAAAAAAAGGGGCTTATTTTCATAGAGAAAAATCTGTATATTATAATGCTGAAGAAAGAAGATCATTCACATGATAATAGGAAAATAATGTACTATTGCAACAAACACTTTTCAGAGACCTGAATGAGTAAGTAAAAGGGCATTTTCACTGCTACTCATGAAATATTTTACATTCAATTAAAGCTTCACACATAAAAAAAAAGCAATTATTAAACCGTTCTGTGTATGTGTTTACTATTTAATTTTTTTTTTTTTTTACATGTTACTGAGATATAAGAAGCATTTCATTTTACAAACTATCCCTGTATAAATGTTATTCGGTATTTCAAAATTGTTTAAAAAGATGAATACATGCTAACAAATCTTTGTCACTATGGTAATGATGAACAAATTTCATTAATACTATAAAGCACTGCATATCACAAAGATCTGTTCTAAGCTATTAGAGATCACGATTCGGTCACACAAATAATTGTAAGCAATGTTTTCTTCTAAAAAATGTTTCTATTCTCCCTACAAATTCTTTTTCTTAAGCCATAAAAGCAAAAGAAGCTTTAGAAGCACTCACCTCCGAATCCAATCCGATGCTAAAAACTTAAGTGTGTCATTCATAGGAATCCCGATGTCAATGCTGGTGTCATTACTAGTTGTGGTACTGTCATGGACGTGGCTTATCCAGTAAGACAACCACCAGTCACTTGTGTTTCGTGATGCTGCAAAATGATATTGAAAAATCTGCTTTGAGAGTAAGTTTCAGGTCAATCTGACATCTTGGTTTTGAAAATACATGTTGTTAGTAGCAAAGAACACTGGAAGAAAAGTAAAAATATTTATTGATTTATAACAATCAGCTCCTTGTGGATTCCATACAATAAGGAGCTAGAGGCACTGGCAGGCCATGGGAGATGAGGAGGCATTGTGGAGAGAGGGACTACCTAAGATTGCCCAGGATAGAGGAAATTGGAAATCGCTTGTCCGTGGCCTTTACCCTGCTAAGAATGAAAAGCTTTAATCTTAAAGAATCAGCTGCTTATTATTCTGAGAATATTTTCAGACAAAGTGGTTAAAATAAATAAAAGAAGCTGTCCTAAAGAATACAAAGGCAACTCAACGCTCAATATTTCTGTCTTCAGGGCTTCCAACAGACAAGCGAGTTCAAGAATTTTTCATTTGAAAAGGTTGCATTACTGAATGCTCCCCATGAAGCTGAATTAATACCAGACTATGACCATACTGCTGGATGGATATATGCTGTAAAGGGCAAGAGTCACCAGAATGTAGAAACTTAACTTTAACCATTTTTCAACCACAAAAACAATCTGAAATAAATGTGTCAAATCATGAAGAAAAGAGTACTTTGCATTAAAACCTTCTGTCAGTTGAGATAGCAGACTTTGCACTTGAATAATACTGATAGATGTTCAATGTTGCTGCCCTACATAAGAAGGGCAATAATAAGGTGCTCAATCCAGATATTAAAAAAAGAATTGCACGAATTCTAAGGTGCAATCAAAACTTTTCTAATATCTTTTTTATTCACCATGTCATTAATACTTTGCTTAAGGCAGTAATCTATTACCTCCTTTAAATTTTGTTTTTAAATAATTCAAAAAAATTGTATCAACTTATCTTTGTAAGAGAAAAAAATTTAACTTTAAAAGCAAGACAGAATTGATCAAAAATAAAATTTCTATGCACCTGAAAACTATGACTTACAATTTTATATAATAAACTCAACTGACAAAACAAGCAATGTGTAAAGTAAAGATCAAATTAGCATGCCTCATACCTTGCATGAAAAAGAGTGAAACCAACACAAGGGGAGCTAAGCAGGAACCAACTGCTTGCCAGTAAGCCTTGTATACGTCCACACTCACTGCACCCTTCTCTCTCTCCTCCTCCTGCACAAGAGTGTCTTCCTTTGCCTCCTCTTCCTCAATCAGATTCTTTTCCTGCTCTGTTTGTTTACGATCACGTCTTCCCTCTTCTGGTAACTGTACGTGGGGCAAAATTTGTTCAGGTGTACCTGGCAATAAGAACAACATCAAATTGTTTGGAAAACTGATAGACATTGCATGTGCTTTGTTTCTAAATAGAGTTTTTACTACAAACCATTAATAAAAAGTCTTATTATAAGCTTGCATTGGAACCCTGATGGGGAAAAGGATAAAGACAATGTGGTAGAGAGAAGCAGAGGATGAGATGGATAGGGAAGGAAGAAATAGGAAAGAATTAGAGAAAATGGCCCAGAACAGTAGGACTTATGTTGATGAACTATGCTCCACAAAGAATGGGTGGGCAAAAGAGAGAATGAAATATTCTAAAGTACTCTAACGTGCACGGGATGCAGTTGCATGGAGAGGAGAAGGGGTAGCCCATAAGGTACAATGGGTACTTATCACATACACAAGTCCTAGAAGAGACATTATTTATAAACAAAGAAACATTATTTAATCACCAAGGTAATAGGTAGCACACATTACATAGTCCACAGACATTTTTATATGTTGAGTCCATCAGGTCTCTTTCCACAGAAAAATTATACAACCATTAAAAAAATGCTCAACTCTTTTCCTGTAACCTGCCTCTTCAGAAATAAATACCTGATTGTGTGATTCTGCCATCTTCCATGACCACCACCCAGTCAGCCTGCCTCAAGAACTTTGTGTGATGTGTACACAGTATACGTGTAGTATCTGACAAAAGCCCAGTGATGCAGTTGTTGAAGAGATGCTGAGCGACATGTGCATCCACAGCTGAGAGAGGGTCATCCAGCAAGTAGACAGCTTTATCCTAAGAGGAAAATAGAGGAAATATTAATGGCACATTTACTTTTCTTTTCTTTTTTGGTTTGAAAGGAAGAAGAATGAGTTAAAAAAGCAGAGTAATTAGCAGAGTATTATTGGTTTTATTTTGTGGAAGTAAATAAAATTATTCCAGGGCATATGAGGCCTATAGAGCCGTAGCTTACCTTGATTTCGATAGCGTGAAGTAGAACAGCTGATTTTTACATCATCTCCTTAGCAGAACAATAGTCTGTTATAGATTCACTTCCCCAACAGAATATGTCGTTACCAAAATTACACTTATGTGGCAACAGAAAATAAATGGTGTAATATCTTTCTCAAAGACAAAACATTGTCACCGTCTACCTTCCTTATTCTTACAGCAGCCAAAATAAAACAACAAGAGAAACAGCTAATTCTTTGCATACCTGGTACACTGCCCTGGCAAGGGCCACCCTGGCTCGCTGACCTCCGCTCAGTGTGATGCCGTTCTCTCCGATCTCTGTCATGTCCCCAGCAGGCATCAACTAGCGATGAGGGTAACAAAACATAGCAATCTGAATTTGTGTCTTTTCACAGTCAAAATAATTCTGTTTTCATCATAATTGTGTTTCGTACAAATTTAGGGAAAGTATAAAACAAAAGTGTACATCTATTGCAATGAGCATCTTAAATTACTTCCAATGAGTGATCATTTCATGAATCCTAGTACCAATTTCATAATTTCAGAGCATGCATTTCTTTTTCTTTAGAAAAAATGATAAGTAAAACAAAAGATAGAATTCATGCTTCTGGTATATATGAAACCAGAAAAAAATCAGACAGACAAATAAAGATTAGTAATAAATCTCAGTAAAACGCTTATTACCACATAAAACAATCATCTAGTCTTGGTACTAGAATGTTTGAAGTTGTGTTGACAAAAATAATGATATAACACTCTTCAAAAATAACCTACATTTTTTTGTCCTCTTTTTTTCCCCCTATTTCCTGTTTAAAAATCGTTGCCTGTTGTTTAATTTAAAGCATTTGACAACAAAAAAATTTAAAACCTATTACCGATCACATTTGAAAAAAAAAAGAGGCAAATACCTTTAAATCTTCCATCAATGCACATGCTTCAATCACTTTGTCATACTTTTGGCTCTCAAATTTCTTGCCAAACAGAATGTTGTCTCGGACAGTCGCGTGCTGTATCCAGGCTTCCTGCGCCACTAGTGCAAAACCTTCTTCTAATGCTTCCACAGTAACCTCCCCTGCTTTGCGATCCATTTCTCCAATTATGGCACTGAGCAAAGAGCTTTTTCCAGAGCCTACTTTTCCAATCACACCAAACAGCTGTCCCTGTTGATTGCAGGCAGTTATTCAAAATGTTATTCTACTAGATCTAGTATTAGAACTCACTTCTTAACCACCTTTCTACTTGAGTTTGAAACAAAGATTTGTGCAATATATAATGCAATATAAAATGTTGTTTAAGTTCTGCATTATATCATTTTCTTTTGTTTATTTATTTAAACACTACAATTTTCAATTAATTGTAGATTCATAAATCTCTGACAATGTTTGCAAAGAGGAGGAATCAAAAGCTCTTTAGGGATATCTTTTACATAACGCACATTCTAACGAGAAATGGTATTTAAATTTTTAAAAAGTAGACATAACGGATATTTGTCCATTTCAACACACAAACTTCACCTTGTAAACCTTAAGCGAGATATCCTGAAGGTCTTGAGTTCGAGTCTGATTCACACTTGCAATAGAGCTGGCATCATCACTGCTAACCTCTTCTGCCATGCCTGTAGTTTCATCTCTATGGACTAGATTGGCCATTCCATTCTCTTCTCTCTGATTCTGAGCATCTGAGCGCATCCATGTGAAGTTGGCATTTTTCATTTGGATGACAGAATTTGATTCAGGACCTGTGAAGACAGAAACAAAGGACTATAAGATGCATGAAACAAAGACAATGGTAGCATACATAAATAAACCTGTGAAATAAATACACAGACAACTGTGTACACCAAGCTTAACTGAAGACGTGAAATGTGGATCATGCTACTAGATTCTCCCACTGGAATCAACACAGGAGCTCTGATAAATAGCTTCTGATGCTCTTATGAATGGCTTCCTTCTTAGTTTGTCAAGAAATAGATCATCAAATATCTTATTTCTGAGGGATATTCACAAACCTAATATATGGGAACAGAGTTAAGGAAAAACAGCCTTGGTTACAAAAACTTTTGAAAATCCATAACATCAGGAATAGCGGCTCATACTTCGAACAAAAAAACGTTAATGTTATAACAAATATTGTGTCTAAATCATTAGTTAAAATGAATTAAATAAAACAGATTCACGGAATGAAACTTTTAAGAGCACAAAGGTCTTACTCAGAGATTCCTCCCAAAATATGTCGCGCCAATAGTCCATTTATACCTTAACAGACTCACCACTTATAACAGAATAGTAAGCTTTGAAATCTGAGTCTTGAAGGCAGACAAATTCCTGTATACGAGTCAGAGACACCCAAGCTTCAACAAGCCCATTGATGACCCAAGGAAAAGCATTCAGTGGACTGATGAGCATCATAAACAAGGATAAGCTGGTGAATACCTGTTGGAGTAAAAAAAATGTGACAGGTGAGAACACATTACATCATGAGGCAATCAACCGTGGTGTTATTTTTGTGGTGGGACAATAAGTTATCAGTTCCCATACCTGATTTCTCAACTGGCACCATTTTTTTGAAATGATGAGAACAGGTCGCTTGGTGGCAGCTCCTTCTAATTAAAATTACATAATTAATGAATACGTATACTATTCATTAGTATTGCTCTGAAAAAAACTTTTGCTCTGAAAAAAACTTAACATTTTCATTGGCCACGATGCTCTGGTTTCACATCACATGGTCTTAACACTCGTGATTATTCAATCTTAAGTCGCGTGCTTTGGTACCAAACTACCCGCAGCCAAGGGCAATTGTATAATTTTGCGGCTCTGGCAGTCTAGCAGCGAGGGGCACAAAGGGACTGTGGTCTTTCTCCCACGATTTTCATCCGCGGTCAGTAAAAAATTAAAGACTTTTCATTGTTCAGCACGTGTTTTAAAGGAGCCTTGTGTTAGCAAATTCTATCTTGCACAGGTGATTTGCTCATTTGGGAAAGCAACTTTCCGTTTCCGCGTTGTACAGGTTTCCGTTTTATATAGGTCAAATATAAAGGAATTAATCAGGGGGGGGGGGTAAGATTCTGTCTTGGCAGGTTTCCGTCTAGGCAGTTTGAACTGTATTAAGGTTTAAAACATAAGAATTTCAAATCTATTATCATGTACAGATCTCTCCATTCATTTGACCTACCTTGGCTGCAGTGAGTTCATGGCCCATCAAGACATAGGTGAGGAAGGTAAGAACGGAGATCAGCACAGGTGTGGTTGCCCAGAAGAACACACAAAGTGCATCCAGGTATTTTCGCCCCTTTAGACTGCGCAGCTCTGATTCTCTGAGTTCATTGACCCGTGCAGTGAAATGAGATTCCCATGAGTAGAACTTGACTACTCGAATCCCATAAAGAAGCTCACTCATTAGCTGATGGAGAGAACAGATTTAGGATTTCTTTACATAGGAGCGATTGTGATACAACTCTATTTCACTGATATGTTACATCCTAGTAAGAAAAAGCATGTAGACCTAACTGTAAATCCCCTTTGTTTTCTCTCTAACTAAGACCTTATTCCATATAATTTCTGACTGAAAAAAAAGGACTAGATCTACACTGAAAAATAAAAAAATGCTAAACTACATTAAAGAATCATCAACAGACTATTTATTATAACCATCAATACAGACATTTTGCAAACTTCTGCATCGTAAATGCTCTGCAATATTTGTTTAACACTATACATGATGCAGTTTTGGCATTTTATAAAAGAAAAATCCTGATCATCTCTACCTTCACTCTGTCATCTTTGTACTTCATCATCTCAGTGCTCAATTTCCCAATTTTCACAGCAAGGAAACGGTTGATTGGGATCAGGATGATAGCAAAGGCAACTCCAGCAATAAATGCAAGTCCAACTTGTTGGTACAATAGATAAAGTGACACAGCAATCTGCAAAAGATTGGTACTTAATATAGTAAATATTCATTTATAAATTAGAATTTGGGTAGTTATAAACTTTAGTAATTTACACTTGAATTATCTCAGTATAAATATGATAATGGAATCTTGTACAAAAAGGCCAGCTTTCACTGATGATGATCTGAAAGAGGAAAAAGAATTACAAATACCTAATGAGAAGGATTTGAACATTACAAAAACCCACAGAAATTTCAGCTGTCTTAACACTTATTCTCAAATTAAAACTAGTCACTTTACCTATTAATTACCATTTTCAATGAAAAAAAAATAAAACAATTTTCTTTTACAGCTTCATAAGGTGACCCCAAAAAATAATATGATTATTTTGCTCTTGATAATTCTGTGAAATTCTGTATCAATGATATGTTTCGACTCTTACATACCTGGAATGGAAGGCTCCAAAATGCATGAAAGCTCGGACAGAAATTAAGAATTCGATCTGTATCTGTACTCATAAAATTGACGATTTCTCCTGAGGTGAATTGAGACTGAGCCACTCCACTTACTGACAGAGATTTTTTGTAGATAGCAGTGATGAGAGCACAGCGCATTTTGTATGCAACAACCTGAGTATTGTAGTCAAACTGGGTAGAACAAATAGTTCCGAGAAGTGTAGACAAAAATAATCCCCCTGCGAAGAGGTAGCCCTTGTACATATCATACGATTTTTCTTCAATGAAAGTTACTAGATAGTTGAGCAGGACAGGGCCAGCAAATCCAAAACCATCTGCCATGAGTTTCAGTATTCCTAAAGAATAATACTCCCAGCCAAATACACAGTTGAGGATTTTGAATAATCCGACTCTCTGGGAGAAAGGTGTGAAAGGAGGCCCTCTGTGTCTTTCAGTATCTCCTGAAGTGGGAACATATCGTTCATTTTGTTGTGAAGTTCTTGGAGAGATAACATTTACAACTGGCATGCCTGACTCGCTAACTGCACTAGGTTCAGCATCCAGTATTTCATATTCTGATCTCTGAACTCCTTCATTCTTTGACGTCTCTTGCATTTTTTGCATAATCTTTTCGAATGTTTTCTCCACACTTTCTGTCCTCAATCTTTCAGGAAGGAAGTAAAGATCACTCACACCATTTATTTTTAACTGAGCCCCACGAGACATCAACCTTTGTACCCAATGGAATGTGAGCCATGACAAACACCCAACATGCTTTTCGGCGACTGTTTCTTCCTCAGCTCTAGCACTCACGGCATGGTAGGTTCTAATCCAATCCCAAGTTAAAGGCTCTGCTTCATCCTCTGACTGATTGATGTTCACAGGGAATGCATAGTTGGTATGGTAAATTCGTCTTTTGTCGGGCACTAAACTTACTAAGTAAATTATACAAAAAACAAGATTCACATAAGTAGCATATTCCTCTGATATGCTTCGAACTGCAGAATGAGAAATGTGTCTGACTATAACTGTATGGACATGCACAGCACAGGATAATGTCACAAAAAGAAAAGCCAATACAGCACTTGCAGGCCCCCGCAGGCGGTTATCATGAATATAGCGAAGACCCCAGACATATAATGCGTGCAGCGTCCAGCTAAAGAAAGCAAGACCTGAAACGACATAATCCGCTATGCTAGGTAATGTCTTTTCAATAACCACTGAACATATGACTTGGAAAACTGGGCAAACGATTAGGCCTAAAACACACAGAAACCGAAGAATTAAGAACCAGGTCCAGTTAACATAAAAGCTTCTTCCTCTTATACTTGTCCTTCTGCGGCCAAAGTGGTAAATACTGATAATGGCTAGCAAAGCATGCGATGGTGCAAGAATCACTATCTGTTCAAAACAGTGACCAAAGTCTTTTCCACTCCAAGCTTCCAAATCCTGCCCATGTCCACACACTGTTGACCACTTTCCAGACAGAGTATGTGTCAGCTCAGACTTCATGTTTGTTGTACCCTTGTGTCATCAGGTCACAATTTTTCTGAGAAGAAACATAATGAACCTCAATACTTTTATATACTCTAAAATAAAAAAAATCATATTATACATGATCTTTCAGAGCATTCAACAGTAATTTTTTATCTTTATTTATTATTTTTTTTGTTTTAATTATTGTTATTATTTTGTATTATGTCCTTTTCATGCTCTTTTGTGTGATCTTTCCTTTTTCAATTGAATTCATTCCCAATAGTTTTATACCCCTGTTTCAGGCCCGGACTCGGTAAGTTGGAGGGGGGGTTTACAGAAGGGGGTCCAGGTGGATAGTCCCCCTAGCGGGGGGACAGTATGTGAACAGTATGTGCTATTTCAATATAGAAAAATGGCCTCTCCTTGCATGTTTAAGCTGAATGGTATGTGCTATTTCAATATAGAAAAATGGCCTCTCCTTGCATGTTTAGGTACATGTTTAA
>JBDFRD010536258.1:0-18937 GCA_039654405.1 Bullina lineata | reverse complement strand
GAGAGAGAGAGAGAGAGAGAGAGAGAGAGAGAGAGAGAGAGAGAGAGAGGGAGGGGATGGGTATGGGTGAGATGGAGGGGAGAGGTGGTATGGGATAATTTGTTGGAGAAGGGGAGACGGCGGTGGTCTACTAGTGCGAGGGACTAGTGCGGGGCTGAAGGTGGGGGATGTGAGCAGAGTTCAGGGTAAGAGGTGGTTGGGGTCTTACTGATGGAAACTCTTGTGGGATCTGGAACAGACATTAAGGTGATAGGCGTCCTTTTTTTAAGTTGACAAGCATAATTCACGTTCTACGAACGGACCGGATGCGTACATTGATGGTTTGAGAGGTGTGCACCCGTGAGTTGGTGCGTCGCTACTGAGCCCTTTGCAACGGAAGTAAAGATCTACTTGTAAAATAAAAAAGGATTCAAGTCAAGCATGGTTTACATAGAAAAAAATTGAAAATGGCATGCCTTATTACACACAGGCATTTCATTATTGTAATTATTACTCTCCTGGAATGTAATTCAGATCAAGACAAATTTTTTGAGCTATCAACTATCAAAATCCGTTCAGTAATAGTCTGTAGCTGCAACAGAAAATAAGCCAATTTTTTTTTTTTATAATAGATATTGAGAAGAAGGACTGGCAAGGTTATCCCAGGACAGAATAAAGTGGAAATCCCTTGAGTGTGGCCTATACCTTGATAAGGGTGAGGGGCAATGATGATGATTGAGAAGACTTTGAGTTTCAAAAAAAATTTTTTTTCCCAGTTCTTTTTGTTCGTTCTAGTGTGGAAAAGAAATGGGTGATGCGTTCATTAATATTAAAGTCTGAAATTAGAATCCAGTGAAGGAACACCATGAATGTCGGCAATTAGCAAACACTGTTTTTCATCGATCGGTGAATTTGCAGTGAAAGGGTGAACAAATTTATCTTATTGATACGACAGGACAAGAAGTCCTTATTCTCCAAGCTGACAAAAGTTTCGTACTTTGAGAGCTTACAGGTGGCGCAATGGCCGAATGATTAGAGCATTAGATTCCCAAATCAAGGGTCTAATTTTGACTCTTGTGTTTCCCTGTTGTGTTCTTGGGAAAGACATTTTACACCATTTTTCCTCTCCCCACCCAGGTGCGAATTGCGTACCGGCATATTCTGCTGGGGATGTAAGCCTACGACAGACTAGCGTCCTGTCTAGGAGATGAAGCAAAAATCATCTGTTCCGCTTCATGCTACCGAAACCGAGATAAGCTCTGGCTCTTTGGGGCTCATTGGCCTTGAAGGAACTTTACTTTTTTTTAATGAGGGCTAACAGTCCTGTCTTATTTTGAAGCTTTGAAAAATGTAGAACTTGTAGCATAAAGAAAACTGTTCTTCTTGTAAATCTATCCTTATAAACTATATTTATAACTCAACCAAGCTATTGTAGCGAGGTTGAAACATTTTGACGAACATTTTGTTCAGCCTATAAAATATACATTTTATATTTTACAGAAATAAAAGTACGTGCTGCTTGTCACACGATCCCATTCAAGATTGCTCGTTCATACACGCATACACTACACACATCGCTCACAACACGGTGGCTGGGGAATAACAACAATACCGTGTTGTGAGAACATCACTCAGTCATGATGGCAGAGTAATAATAGTCGCTACAGTACACCATGATTACATTAATTTTATTTATTGGTTTTCTGACGGACATTGCGATAGGTGAAAAGCAAGAATTATTTTTAAGATCCCTATCTTTTTGGTCTTTCAACTTCCTGGAGAGCTAAGACCATACCCCTTGTCCGTGAAAGCAAGCCTATAGTTTGCATCTTTTTTCAACTGTGACAACATCTGTCCCATTCTACTGGCATTGGTTTTGGCCTTTCCCTGCCTCGGTTTTCAAATTATGTCATCGTCACATTTTTCCTTGTTGGTTCAGGTTTCAAAGGAGTGAAGGGCTTGAGTGAAGACTGTTTTTGTTGATACGGGATTAGCTTAACCTTTTGACTCCCTCAGTTATTTTCGCAGAATTTTGATCCTCGATTATCTCCACATAGTTTTGAAACCAAAAAATTAGGCTGTGTAAGAAAAATAAACGCAATGCAGGAAAGTATGCTAAACTTTACATATTATTATTGAGGATGACTTATGCATTGTTGGGCTCTGTCACTTATGACTTATACATCGTTGGGCTGTGTCACTTATGACTTATATATCGTTGGGCTGTGTCACTTATGACTTATGGATCACTGGGCTGTGCCACTCATGACTTATTCATTGTTGGGCTGTGTCACTTATGACTTATTCATTGTTGGGCTCTGTCACTTACGATAAGTTTGAAATCTTCATTTTATATGTTACATTAAGTAATCAGTGTTTAAAAATTTTATTTACAAGTCTATGCTTAGATTATCTGTCTGTCTAGCCTTCTACATCTATTTGTATGCAAACAAAGTGTTGAAGAGGAAAAAACAATCTGTTCTAATGACATCAGATTGACATTTGTAATATTGTGTAAACATTATGAAGACAATACTGAGAAAAAGAGCACAATTTTTCTTTAGACATTGGGTTTTACTTTGTGAATAGTTAGTTACAGTTTTGCGAATAGCAGAATTCACAGAAACATAAAATAAGAAGTGTTTTTTTTTTATTCATTCACTATCCTCCACTCTCACAGGCCACCATGTTAAAAAAGAGTAAGAATAAGATAAAGAGGAGAAACACAGAACCCAGCATCTTCTTCCCAGAAAACGAACCGCTGCAAGCCTCATCCCCCACAGAGGAGTCTACAGGGCCGCTTTAACTGGTAAGTGATGCAAAAGGAAAGAAAGCAAAGTAGATTGTAGGAGTTCAAGATAAATTGGTTTACAAAGTGTCTCCTTTTGAAAATAATGTGAAAGACCTATGCTAACTATGTTTTGGGACTGTTTTGTATTGACCTAAAGATCTTAGGAATTTTATTGACTTCACTTATCAACTCTTATTTTGACTAATAGACATTAGTGCCAGGACCGACTTTGTTTTCAAGCTACCTTGTTGTGACCCAAAGATTTCATGGCTTTTTTTTTTTATCAATGAATTTTTAAAAATCAAAAAGCTTTCTGCTCAGTTCACCTAGTTCTTTCAAATGCAGCTACTATAAATAATTAAAATGAAGATTTCAGTTTTCCATTGTCATTAATGTTCTTCACTTTCTCTCCTCCCAGGACTGGAGCAGGGAGGTTTTGTCACGTTACCTCTGACCTCTGGCCTCCCTGCCTGCAGTTCAGCCCATTCCCTTTTCCATCCTTCTCTCAAGGAGCGATCGGATTGATTCCTCCATTTCTTTGTGTTCAAGAGAGCCAACATCAAGGAGAATGTTTTAGGAGTTTGGAACAAAGAGAAGGCACAGCGTCCGGGGACAGCCTCATCTGAGTTTTGTTCCTGCACCCGCGATTGAGGGCTAGGAAGCTTCCAGACTTTTGTCCGTGTCTGTATTGACCACCTTCTCCATCTTTGACCAAAAACTTGAGGAAGCAAGGATTTTTTTTCTTAATTAATTAAAAAAATATATTCCATAATTCTATCACTCTTTATTTCTATGCTGGGAGCCAGAGAGTGCAAAGTTTTGCTGAGACATTGCCAAAGGAAAATTTTTTAATTAACTTGAACTTGATCTGCATATGTACCTCCAGTCTACATCGTCGTTGAAACTGGCAGTGTCATTCGTTTGTCAAAAATGAGATCCCAGTAAGTTGCAGTTCTAAAACTGAGACACGTTGAGCTAGCATTGCATGCTGTTGTCCTATGGTCTTCATGACCGTTGAGAGTCATAACAGTCCCACAGTAGTTGAGAAGTTGTTCATTTGCAAGTCAACAAATGAAGAAAAGGAATCTTATATTTTGGACTTGAGTCAGTTTTATTATTAATTATCTTTCCTGTACCGCTATAGAGCTCTGAATTTTTTTTTCCCACAAATATTTTTTACTCGTTGTGTTGGAAGTTACACAAACATGAAAATGAAGTGTATACTATGGTTTCTGTGTTTTTTTAATATTTAAAGGCAAATGTAGGAATCATACAATACGACAGAAATTCCAATCAAATGTTAGATTAATTTAATACAAATGTGAATGATTATAGAATTTCATAGACCTTATGCTTAAAGAAATAGTTTTATACTATGTATTACACATATGGAAGCGAAGTATTGGTTTGGGAGTTCAAGATTTCTCTCGATCGTTTCAAAATTTGGGCATTTTACCAAAAGATTTATAGAACTTTATTCGACAAAGGTTTATAAATATAATATGCAAAACATACCAAAATTACATGGCATTGAGATAAGAAATGCAGTATATTAAACACAGTATATTATTAAGTATGGCTTGATGTGAAGTTGACAATTTTCACTTATAGTTAAGTTATAGCAATGGGCAATTTTTGGGAAAGGTAAAGCACAACTAGGTAGAAGGTTCAACAAATTAATCTGAAAATGAGCACAACAGACAAGACATTTTTTCTGTTTCTATTACAATGGAAGTTTCATAGACTGAAATAGTAATGTAGGTGTAGGGTTGTTTTTTTTTGTGTGCGACAAACTTACGAAATTTGGCTTTCTAGCATTCTTGAAAGTATTTTAAGATCCATCCCCCCTTTTCAATTTGTATAACCTAAAATGCTTGTTTTGTTTTTATCAAATGATTTTCTCAAAATGTTTGTTTTTCTTTTACTAAAAAAATACTAAAAAGAAAATATGAATTTTAATGTTGGAAACTTTCAAAATTAACTGCACCTCATGCTTTTAGACAGCGTTATATTTGGATCTAGGACAGTGAGAAGTGGAAATTGTCTTTTTTTCTGAACTATATTTGGAAGTTTCAGTGCTTTTGTTTTTCATTGCATTTTTCCTCGAGTAATTCATTTTTTCTGTCAAGTCTCTTTACAGAAGGCGGCATTTGGTTTTTCTAAACAAAATGTGCTACAACTATTTATGGCACATCGGGAAAAATGATAATAAAAGTGAACAGGTGTGTTCACAACATAGTTTAGCCTACAAACAAACTAAACTGTCTGCCATTTTAGCTACAAAAACAAACAAAAAGAAAATAGGAAGTAAAAAAGACTTCGAATTCAACAATAACAATATCAAAATATTCTGCTTCCTGTCTTAAATTGTTTTTTCTGTATCTTTTCCCAGTTTATTCCGCTTCTTGTGTTAGATTTGTGGATTGTATTCTGCGTAGAATTATTCTGAAGATATGAATTTTATGAGCTATTTCTAACCCTACAAAGGTGTAGTAATAACTCATGGCTGTATCATACTGAAGTTGAAGGATAGAGCTCTTCTTTATTAAGACTGTCTGAAACTGCAACGCAACACCACCAAACCTTTCCTCAATTTTGTTAAACATTGATGTCAAGATTTTTGAGGCGTGGCTTTTGATGTCAAGATTTTTGAGGTGTGGCTTTTGATGTCAAGATTTTTGAGGTATGGCTCCGTAGGCAAAAGATGATGCCGAGGTGATGACTTGCTATTACTCACTAGCTCCAGTGAACTGCTTTCCTTCATTTTTTTCTCCCCTAAACAGGGTAAAAGGCGACTCCTTGTATAATGGCTCTCATGCAGAAATGCCCCAGTAGTTTGCAGGCACTGATCTCTGTGCTCCTGCTCAACATAAAAACACGATGCGTTCCATAGATGTGTTTTCAAGTGTCTACAATCTTTTGTCCCCCTCCCCCCGATGCTTTAGTGACAATTTTTCTCTTTTATGATTTGACCTGTGGTGTGATCAGTTTTTGGGATGAGGTTCAAAGCTCTCGTGGACAGATTTTCTCCATGCACTAACCTTTCCTGATTATTTTCATGTGTTTTTTTCTAGACCGTAGTCTCTAGAAGACTTTATTACATAACTATATTACTAGCAGATTACCTTTTAAACCATCTTCGTACATCATTATTTAACGGTTTGTGATGTTATGTCATTTACATCATCATGATTTTTTTTTTTTTTTGCTTGACTCATGATTCTGTTTTTCTATTTAAACTAATTCTTGATACTGTGACTTCTACAAATGATGGTGATCTTGATAATGATGATAATAGTGATGATTGTTTTCTTTTTGAGATAAATCTGCAGAAATATTCTGTGGACCACACTGTTGCATTATTCTTATGTTGATGATGAAGATAACAATAACACGATGACTAAGTAGGCATTAATTTGTTTTCTAAATGTTTGAATGTTGCTGTTGTGACTCTGAATCAAATTTTAGGCTGGCCTGAAGTGATTCCATTTTTGCTTTGTTTGTTTTATTTAATGCTGCCCATTTTCTCGTTCCAGATAACTAAAAAAAAAAATTTTTTTTCGTGTTTTCCGTTTTAAAACTCTTGCGTTATTTGCTTTATCATGATAGTATATGTGAGCAAATCTGGCTCCTCGACAAGACATTTGAAGAAATTTATTGCTCTTCATCTCCTTTCTCTGTCCAAGGGAATACTTATTGTTCAAACTTCAATAACAAAATTTGAATATTCAGTTCTTCTGTTTTGAAATGGGCGGTTGCCTGATCCATTGTTATACCATAAGAACAAGAGTCACACATACTGAGAAGTTCTGTCTTGATGTGATTTTACTACTCTTGCCTCCGGCTTAAATTTCAATGATTAAACGAGAATTTGCTCTGTACAAACAACTTTCAAACATTTTAGACTTTTTTGAAAAAAGAATCTTTGCCCCGGAAACCAAAATACTGAGTCAGATGATGTGATGCAATGACTCTAGTTTGTTTTTGCTTTGGCCTACGTCTAACATTCATATTTCAATTCTGTAAGGACTCTTGTAAAGTGAATTGAAGTCAAACTCAAAATTCGCTCGTGGTTTTTCTCCAGCAACAGTTTCCTAGTAAGTTGATCATCTTAGTTTTTTTCTTACTCATTTGACGATAACTATTGTTAGACCAGCTCTAGAAAAAAAGAGAAGGAAAAAGAAACTATGGACCATGAGTCCACTCTCTTTAAATCTTAAAAAAAATGTATCTGATTATTTAGGAAAGAATTCTGCAGAATATCTATTTTCTTGTTATTCAATGGCATTGTCAGGTTCGCACCTAAAAATAATATGATGCATCATTTTTTTGTACATCATTTCTACAAATTGTAAGCATGGGGACACAAATGGAAATAGTGCAAAAGGCTACATACTAACTAAACAGTCAATCTGTTTTTGTGGATCGAAAAACACCTTTAATCAGGAATCCCTCTGATTTTGTAGTGGAAGAATGAAGAAAACTAAACATTTATACTAATTTAATGGTGAGATTGCAGAAAAAAAAAACAACAGTATTTGGATAAGTTGTATTTTTTTTGTAGTTTGAATCTTAATCTCATGTGTGGGTAAATACAAGACAAAGTGGTTCTGAACATATTATGTTGGGGTGAAGAACAGCAATATGATGAGGCAGTGCGTGGTCAGTAAATTCAAGATTTTAACACTTTATTTGAATATCAAATGGAGAAGGCATCCTGTATTTTAAAATATCTCAATTACCTGTAAAAACTAGTTGACCAAAAGTGTGAATGAAATATCTGCACCATAGAATGGAGGTGCTTATACTTATAATAAAATTGATAATTAAGTAAGACCTCTTTATTAACATTTTTTTAAACATCTTCACTGCTTCCAACTTCTTTGTTTGTTTCTTTCTTTTTTTCCTTTGCTTTGAAAAACAAAATGAAATGTGGAAAAATATGTATTTGCCGTCATTTGCAAATATATATATATATATTGAGCGAATTGTTGAGATACTGAAACCCAAAATTCCTCAAACTTTCTCTTCTGTATTTGGTCCAGCCTAAAGTTTGATTGTAGATGATTCAGCAGTCGCTCTGACTAGGGCCTATGTGATATATGTATTAGAGTGGTTTTTAAACAAATATAATCATGGTTCTCTTGATAACTACTTCAGATCCTTCTCAGTGAATGATAGTGCAACTGCAAAGGACACAGGTGGCATGTTTCAGAGTTTTTAGTACATCCAACCAAGCTTTGGACAGTGCCTGAATGACATGGTAACGTTGTGCTGTGCAATATTGTATTGTCGTACAGTGGGCAGGTTCTGAATTATTGCAAAACGAACTGTATACACATTTTATTTAAACCACTCAGAATGAAGATATATACAATTACCTACCCAAAGAAATGCACATACATGCATTCATTCATACATGTATGCATTACCAACAAACGCTCACATACATTGGCACACACATTCACTCAGGCACATCCACACACTCACACACACACACTCACAAACACACACACACACACATGCATAGAAACATACTTTTTGACTTGATGACTGTCCAAGAGTCTTTTGTGCCAGATTTTATGGATAATTCTGTAGACTGTGCATGGTGTGTTTTATGATAACAGTGAGTAAGACAGCAGCGAAGCCAAGCAACATTTAAAAGTGTGTGTGAAAATGTGCTTAGAATTTTTTTTTTTTTCCTATTGTTATGACCCCCTTTCCACTGGAAGTCTGTCCATTTTGCTTCACTCCCTAGCTGTCACCTCCTCCCCCTCTTACCATTTCTGCCTCCTCAACGACTTTCTCCATACCTTCCCTTTTCCTTCATCCATGTGAATGTCTTGTTTTGATAGTTATTTTACAGCAGTTTATGGTCAGTTCAGCAAAGCTTATTTTGCAAACCGTTTTACTATCAGTGTCTATTGTAAGAAATTGCATCTTAGGAAAAATGGTTCATGTGTGAACGTTTTTCTTGTTGCTTCATTATGACATGAATTTTTTTTTCTTCAAATGAAACAATTTGTGTAAAAATTATTGTGGTCTCATTTATGCTACCACTAATCAGTTCTGTATTTTTTAAAAATCAGGTTTTTTTCTTCTAGTTTTAATTGTTTAAATTGTCGCATAAGCACATCTAGTCTAATAAGAACACGACTCCCATTTTTCAATTTTTTTTTTTCCATGTACTTTTCCTACAACATTTATAGAGTACATACTTGTGTCAGTGGGAACTACTTATCTTACAAAAGAGTCTCAAAATAATTAATATAACTGATGAACAACTGATATGTGTGTGTGTGTGTGTGAGACACTTTTATTATTTTTTGTTCTTTTATTGTTTAGGTTATGTTTTGCTGCTTGTAGTTTGTGATAACGAGTTCAAAGTTATGTTGAATACAAGAGAAACTTGTAAGCAATAACAGGAACAGTTTTCACATCGTCTAAGGGAACCAGACGTAACTCGTAATGAATTAACTATATACCCAGACCTTGTTAATGAAAATGTTGGATTATTTGAAAAGAAAACTTTGAGTGCGGGATCAATTTTTGAGGGTCTTGTGATCCTCTGTTGCCAAGTTCCAGTTTATGTTTATGTCTTTTTATTATAATTTTTTCTTTTTTAATCTTCAGGGGATGTTTAAAAAAACAAAAAACAAACCTGAACTTGTATGGCTATTACAGACTGTAGTGCTTTGAGGTAATACATTAGTTTTCCTCTGCATTTGCCGGACTCAGGGCATTTTGCATTATAACTATGACAGCTTTTCTGTGATGGCCTCGCCCCTTGAGTGTACATGTGGATACACATCCGTTACATTGTAAACGAGTTCCTTTTTTCCTTTCATTCGAACTGGCTGTGGGACAAGAAGAGTGTTGTACACGTGAGATTATTTTGCAACATCGTGTTTCAAAACACTAGTCTTTTCTTTGTACAGAAAAATATGACGCAATGTCGTGAGTGCATTGAAGGTGGGGTTGTTTTATGTGCCCTACAACTGAGTGTATTCCGCAACTGGATGTGATGACTAAATGTATCGCTGTGTACATTGACATGGGGACATTTCATTTAATGGCTTCCCTTAGCTTCGCATGGTTACAAAAAATATATAGGCCGTATAATTACCTGTGCTTTTATGTTTATTAAGTTTTCCTGCCTTTATTTCACTGTATATCAGGCATCTGTGAAGGTCAATTTGTGTGCATTATTTGCAGTTTTGAGGTTGTGTGAAATTTATTTACAGATTTCTTTTATTTATACATTTTATTTACACAGGAATCTCAGTAAGAGTATTGCTCTCTTTACTTTTACAACTTTAGAAATATGTGCATTATATTTAGTGCTGTATTCTCTCGCTGTCAGCAGCACTTTGAAAATAGAGAGAGGGGATGTGCAATAAGATCACTCATTAAAGGGGGGGATCAGAAATAGAGGAATAAAAACATTTACTAATTAGTCTTGGATTTTTTATTTGATTTTTTTGTTTTTATTTTATTATAGTGTAGGATGAAAAATGAAAGGGTTAGAAGATGAAGCAAGATTCATAACTTTGTCATTTGATACAAATCAATGGCAAAAATAGAAAGGGGGGGGTACAGATTCGCTCCTAATGAAAACAACACATACATTTTTTGAAAATTCACCTTAAAACTGAACTTTGTCTGATGGCAGGGTGCTGGCAGTTAGTGTGCTGAATCCAATCGCATAAGTTCTGGTGGAAATAAATTGTTTAAAAAGTTGCATTGCAAAATTGTGAAATGATGTGCAATGTTGGCACTTTTTTTGCAGTCCAAGAATTATTTGAGAAACTTGGAACTTTACATAAAATTGGAGGTTTGGTCTCTAATAGAAGTGAAGTTATGGCTCGTTCTCGAAACTATGAAGCTGCATCAAACCAAGTTAAGGAAGAATACCAACTTTTATATCATGCATGGGGCAATATAAAACAGGCAGTAGAAAAAATAGGTAGTAGAGGAATGATTAATCCATGATTGTAAATTTGATTACATTAATTGTAATAGGCAAAATGAATAGAATGAATACAATGTGTGATAAATTAAATGGAATGCGGTTTACAGGACAGGATGCGAAGTATTTCGCACTTGCTTTAGTGATTTGTAAATACAATATATTGAAATAAGTGTAGTAATCTGTTCCTCCTTTTGAGAAAAGATCACTCTGTAGGTTTTTAATCAGGGAAAGAACTAACAAATATTGTTTTGTTTATCCATGAGACAGGAAGAAAAAACTTTTTATTTATGCCGTAATGTTATTTTAAAAAACTTTTTGTTGGTGAAGCATTAAGTGTTGTGATGCTGTAGATCCTGTAGCAGTTTCCTGATTCCTGAGCATTATTATACACCTTAAAATATTCCTTCTCCTGCTGTTGTACTGGTTTCTGTCCGAATGGGTCGGAACATTGTCATTCAGTACTAGATTTTAAGATAGGAATTTTGAACACCAGTACCTGTAGATTTGTGGCATGGTGGCCAAATGGTTAGAGCATTGGACTCCTAATCCAGGGGTCCAGGGTTCGAATCAGGGAGGTGACCGTGCTGTGTCCTTGGGAAAGACACCATTCACAATGCTTCCTCTCCCCACCCAGGTGCGAATCGGGTATCGGCATACTCTGCTGGGGAAGTAAACCTACGACAGACTAGCGTCCTGTTTAGGAGATGAAGTAAAATCTGTTCCGCTTCACAGTACAGAAACTGGGATAAGCTCTGGCTCTATGGACCTCATTGGCCTTGAAGGAACTTTACTTTACTTACCTGTAGATTTGGAAGCCCGATATTGCCACTTTCCTCTGTTGTTATTAATACCTTGAATTATGAAGTCAGACTTACCTCATTCCATAGGGAGTGATTTTACCAATACGACGCAATTAAAATTTGTGGCGGAAAATTGCTGTACATGTCCTTTTCTACAGGGGCTCTACACAGTCAAAGATAGTGATGCACAGTGCGGCTATTCATGTGGAATGAGTTAAGTGGTCTCTTTTCATTGATCTCAAGTGTAGGCTAATTATTTGTTGTGTTAGCTTTGAATGATCTGTGTGCAGATCAGAAATATTTGCCTCGCTAATTTCTTTTGTAAGTTTGAAAAAAGAAAAATGTCCAGAACAATGACTTAAAAAAATATTCTTTAGATCTGGACAAATTGTTGTGAAAAACAAAATCCCCACTACTTTATCATTACACTTATAAAGAAATACTTACTATTACTTAGGATATTCTTGATCACCTCATTAAAGAAAAATAATTGGGACACAATTTTTGTAAACAGTTTTTCTTGCAAATGTTGATAAAAGTAGTTTAAAGTCTCTGAATGTGAATTTGGACTGTTACGTAATTTATATGTGACTGCTGAGGGTAATTTACATTGGAAAAAAAAAATACATACCCCGGTTGTGAGCTAGTCAAGGCATTCTCTATGTTAAAAAAAGGTTGTCAATTTTTTTATAGTTGTTAATATATGCATTTATGTGCTGCGCTGAGTTTTTTCTTTCTCTTTAGATCTCTTGTTTTAGGTTGTTGTTTTTTTTTCTGTTGCTTTTTGCTTTGATGTTTTCGATCCCCAAGAGGAAAATACGTTTTTTTTCCCCCAAGGGAAATTATAAGTCATTGCATTATGGCCACTGAAATGGAGCATTGAAACTGGTGGCTTTATGAGTCACTTCTAAAGTTGCTGACTTGTAAGTGATACCTGTTCTTTTTTTTCTTTTTTTTTTTTCTTCTCGCAATCAGGGTAATTCGTCGCAGTCTTCCTGTCTGTCTGCTGTCCAAAGCTTCCCATCCACTTTCTCATCATCTTCCTCATAAAAATATCGCACAACTTCAAGTCAGTCTGTAACCCGAAGGGAATTTACTGTGGTGTGTTCCTTTATTTATTGGTTTATTTATTTATTTATTTATTTATTTATTTTTACTTTCGCAACTGCTTGGGCCTTCATTTTTATTTTAAGTTACGGGCCGGATTATTAATATAAAGTCTGACTTCTACTTCTTTGTTACAAACAAATTGTGCATTCAAATTTGTCCATCTCTTGCATGCTTTAATTTTGAATTGATGAGATTTTTGTATATTTAAATAGATTGTAGAGAGTACCTGTTTTTTGTTTGGTTTTTCAGTAGACTTCTACCTCTGATCATTGTTAGCTCCTGGGTTTAGATGAGATCCCAAAGACATTTTCATTTTTTAACCTTTTTGTACTTGATCCTGCTTTCTCTCAACTCATCCTTTTGTAATCTCCGTGAAGCTTTTGATGTCTGTGTAATAACCATTTCATTTTTGAAATAGCAGTGCTGATTTGTTTCAAACCTACTTATCGGAATCAGTAATGTTGAAATTTTAAAAATAAATGTTCATTTATGGGCTCAGTCCCAAATAAAATGGAAAATTAATGTGCTCACAAGTTTTCTTATAGTATTTTCTAGCTCAGAGTAGAAGTCACCTCTTGATTATGAAGTAATACAAATGTGTTATATGTCAATTTCACTTCTATATGTTTATATGAGGTTGTGAGAAATGGGAGTTATGTCTCTAGATCAGAAAGGAGGTTTTTCTATTTTTTTTTATTTGTTCCTTTTTCTGTGTGCGTGAGTTGTATAACTGGTAATGGCTTTAATCCATGTTTTCTTTCATTGATCAAAACAAGTATACCAAAAAAAAAAAAACAGCCACCAAAACGTCATCAAAGTTTGCATAGATACGGATTACACAAAAAAAAAGGGGGAAAAGTGACAGAAGGAAAGAGTTAAGCATTGTATTCAGTGAGGGATATTTGTGAATCAATACTAGCTTTGTGAACCAGAAGATAGCACATGGAAACTTAAAGAACTATGATTAATGGAGTGTCCATTTCAGTCACTCCTGGGTTTTTTGTTTAAACTTAATGTTCCTAAATGCCAACCTGCCAAATGGAGCTAGGGGTGAAATTGAATATAGAATCTGTCCAAGTTTACTCCCTGGAATTCAGGTTCATGAAGAGCAATGTGTGTAAGTAGAGAAATTTGGAAAATGCTGTAAGGAATCTAAACATGAGGAGTTAGAGATCTGTAATGTAACATTTACTTGTGTGATAACTTAGAATAGAACTTACCTTGGAAGACGACGATGCAAAGAGAACTGAACACAGATTCAGATGCTGATCTTAATTGATGATAAGATGTCAACACTTCCATTTTTGATGAGGAAGCACAAAAAGAAATACTGCATTAATAGTAAGATTGTAATGAAGAAGGAAACTTGAGGCAGAAATAAGAGTTTTATAAAATTAAGAATTAAGAAATGACTTGAGAAAGCAAGAATGAGAAAAGAAAAAACAAACATACAAAAGCAAAATAATAAAGTGAATTAAGAGTGGAAGAAAACGTAGATTGGAGACCGAAACAGACTGATTTTATGTAGAATGATTTAATACTTTCTTTGCCCCACTGGTTATTTTTACAGCTTTTCTCTAAGTCCTCTATAGCAATTTGATACTGTTTCTCTGCAATGATTTTTATGTCTCCTTTGGTTGTCTTGAGCAGATTATGTATCCACCACCGGCTAGCTAGGCTCGTCATACTTTCACCAGAGCCCCGTTAGCCAGCATTACCTGTTTCCGCCTCCTACGACGGAGACCTGGGGTTGGGCTTTAGGAGACTGATTTTTATAATAGGCATAAAGATCTTATCACCCACAATAATGCTCTTCATAGTCTTATCGTGATGAGCTATAATTGTATATAATTGAGCTATAACTGAAAAAAGCAAAGTCTGAATAGAGAAAACACGAAAACCTAATTTTAGGCCTACATAATAAGGGCAATGCTTACTTTTTGGTTGCCATGCATGAAATTCATTGAAGAAATATTCCAACAGCAATAGACAAAACAAACGTCAGTAGTCGAGAATAAATGCTGACCAGTCAACAATGTCATTACAATTACATTCAAATTTATGCTTAGTGATGTTATCTATCTTTCATGACGAGCCGGTTTAGCAGGTGACATTCTGCTCTTAAGAAGAATCATTCATAGACTTGTGAAAACTAGCCAGCTTTTCATTGTTTCAAACCAAATGTAATACATTAATGGTAGAAGAACACAAATTAGTTTTGTTTATCTGTTGTTGGAGGCTCATGCATGACAGAACGGAATGTTCCACTTCGATGAACAAAGTTTCATTTGCCCTTGTAATGAGGCACAATTTAAGTGGGTCTATGTCTCACTTATGGACGTATAAGGATTTTACGAAGTGAAGTTGCTTTACCTTACAAATCCTTATCCCACTCTAAGTAATTATGCTTCCATTTCATTGATATCATCCGCTTTCTCATCAATAAAGGTCACAGATAAAAGTGGGGAACAGCGCTTAATTTTCTATCATCATCTGTGACAGGCGGAACACTGGCTCAGGATAGATTGTCTTTTAAAACATCATTTTTTTTTCATCCAATCTTATTTCTTATTGCAGATTTGGAATCAGCGCCAAAAAGTTCTGCAGAATGATAACAGATATTCTTTAAATAAATTTCAGTGAATTATTTTGATATTATTTTTTAGGGCTTATCTAAGTAATTTTGTAAATCTTCTTTTCTGACGGCCATGAAAATGTGGGGCCCACTGTGCTTGTAGTTTTATCTCGCTTCCTCTTCATTTCTCAAGTGCAGTTGGGCACTATTGACAGGCCCACTCAGACTGAGCTCTTGGCAAGACCAGTACTTTGCTGAAAAAACTCAAGGGAATAAAGACAGCAGACATTCAAAATGGAAATAAATAATGGCCTCAATTAAGTGATTCCAAAACAATATTTTGTTGCTTGAATTTATGAACTGAATGCCAAAAGTGTACTGAAGAACAGAAAAGTTATACTCTCAGGTTGTTTGTGTAGTGAGCGTCCTTAGAATGTGACTGCAGGTGTTTGTCAACTCTTTGACAATGATGATTGCTATGCAGTAAAGAAATAATCTGACAAAATATTTTGTCCCAGGTTTTCATAATTTATGTTTTTATTTGTTTTCATCTCGGATCTTCTTTTTACTTCAATGGAAATACTTGCATGTGGAATGTCACATGGAATTAATATATCAGCTCTATTCCTCTGAATATTTCTCCGATGCCAGTAAATGCATAAACAATCCTGAAGCAACTACTTAGTAGAATAGAATGCTTATACTTGTCTTTGGCCGTAGTTTATAAAATAAGCAAATAAGCACAAGTAAAACAAATCTTTGTTTTCCTCAATCTTTTAGTTTCCAATGTCTACACAGGATGAGCAAAACTAGGCTAACACTAATGTAGCCTTTCGTTGATGATGAAAGGATACGAATAGAGGATACTCCTTGTAACACTATTGTAGTGCAATGTTTTTTATTGGTTCAACCATTGTACCATTCCTTCTCCCTCTGTAGTACTGGCCAGTGTTTCTGTATGCTATACGATTTGATCTCTTGTCAAATTTCCACTTCCGCCACTGACCTCAGAAAGCTTATGACTTGTATGTTGGGGCACAGACTCATATTTTGTAATGGACACATACACATGAATTAACTCTCCCCACAGCTCTTCAAAGTGTTGCATGCTGTAGATCTTGTTTCTTTCTCCTGTACATTATTTTTTTTTATGTAAAAGAAAAATGCATTCACATACTTCATTTTTACTTCCTCTTCTCTTTAACAAGTACTTAAATGAACTTGCACAAAACGAATGATCTTAAGTCAAGTGGAGGAAATTTAAGTTTTACCGGCCTATGTGGAGTTCCTTTGTCCTGTTCTTTTTCTGTTTTTTGTTGTTTTTTTTTGCTAGGAGTATGATTATTATTTCTAATATGTAAAAGGGCGTGTTTTGTGAATTGGTTGGCCTAGGTATTTTGGTGTGTGAAATAAGTATGGCCTTTGTATTGAAAAGAAGTTGGCACTTTTTACCTGTATTGTGAATCAGAGATTTCGAAATGCTGGGATTGGCTGATGTTTCTGTATGAAACCTAACAAATGCTTAGGTTATAATATATGTGCCACTGTAGTGTAAGTCTGCAGTGGCTTTTTTCTTCTTTTTTCATGTTTCTGAGAAAATGAACAATTATCGTGATTGATTACTAGTACGTATGATTCATGATTGATGGTGGCTCTTCTTTTTAAGAAGCAAGAGCCGATCTACTCATATACATTATAATACGGTGTTAACCAATGTGATACTGATGACGGAACAATGTACCTATCATTGTTCTTTTATTTGGAATTCTTTGTTGGAGGCAGATTTATGTCATGGTAATAAGAAATGCTTTTTTTTTTCTTTCTTTTTTTTTTTTTTTTTTTTTTAAGTTTCATTGCTATTTCACAGATCACCTGCACTTCATTATCTTTCAAATTATTTATAACAATTCTTAACTAGTCCTTGCTTTTAGATTATTGTATTATAATTGTGTTCTAAGCTGTATGTATGATGGAGAATGGGTGATCAGGACATTGTTCTACCAAATGATAGTTTTTGTTTTTGTTTTTGTTTTAATGGTTCATGATGCATTTAGTGAAAAGACTGTTCCAATACATTTTGTTCGAAATGAAATTATCTTGAATTATTTATTAACAAATATTTTTTTTGTTTTGTTTTGAAGAATCTAAATAATATATGTGACCCGTTTTCTCTAAACAGCACTGAAGTGTCCATAAGTCTATTTTGAATGTGCATCGGCACCGATTCCTCAGTTTGGGGTTTTAAGTGATTGTCAAACTATATCCTATCTTTCATATATATAATGTGACAGAAGGCTTCATTACAAATTATTTTGAATAATTATCAAATGACCGCCTAAATGCACCCATCCACATGCCTCAAACTAAAATTTGGAGTCTTCTCCTAATCAGTTTACAATATCTTGGATATAATGTATCCAATCTCAACAAGTGCTATCGAATTAAAGTTCAAATTCAAACGTTTCTAAAGGTGTGCACAGATCAAAAGTGGCAAAAATGAACTTAAGTGTTGATTTGAGAAAACGGTCGCATATCAGGCAAGGGAAACACAGTTACTTCGTTTTGAAATTCTTTTGAAAGAAATTAAAAATCCCTTGAAGAAAGAACATTCTCTCAGGGTTTTTTTTCCAATTATTATGCTATAGTGTCTGGGTTTTTTTTTTTTTTTAACATCTTGAAATTTTAAAACAAAACGAGAAAAGAATGAATCGGTTATTTTATGTAATAAATTATGTTACTATCTCAGTGCACCTTGTTATGTGGATATGCTGAGGAGTTAGGGTCTCCGAGAAGATGACAAGACTGTCCACACATTTTGAGAATCAGTTGGTCTACACTAGGGATTTCAATTGTTTTTGTCTGTTGGAAGCACAGTGAATAAATAGGGCCAGTGTTCCTCCTATTTCTTGCATGAAAATCTTCTTTGTGTTTGCGATTGTCCTTTTGAGGAGTGTTTCTTTCTTTCTAACTCTTTTCTTTTTTCTTTTTTTTTTAATGGATGGGGGTGGAAATGAGGGGGGTAGCGGTGGGGGGTCTCTTTATATTTTTTATTCTCCTAATTGAATAGAGTGTGGCTTGAAGTTAAGCTGAAGTCTTTTCTTGACGTATGTCTAGTCGTTTTGTCGTTGGCAGTTTCAAAATTTTCTACCAGGTGAACCTCGGACTTTCCTGTCAGTTAACGTGTTCTGAGTGGTATGCTCAAAACCTGAGGACCACTCCAGTTTAGACAGTATACATGTCCGGTTAAAACTTGGACATTTAAAAAATGAGCAAGAAAGAGGAAAACAACAGAGGTTGTTTGATTTTTAACTAAACATGACCAGTTTGCTTGTTATGTCGTTTCTCGTACAAATTTCTTCATTCTGTTTAGATCAATCAAAAAAGTGGTTTAAAAAGAGAAAGAGAGAAACAGAGGGAGAGAGAGAGATTCTGTTTATTGTACATGGGATTGAAAAGTGCCAAAACCTGGGATTATTTTCGTGTCAGAGGCATAAAGCTTGCTTTACTTCATTGTCCTCAATGCAGATGAAAGGCTTTACGTATAGCAATGAAAAATATGGACTTAAGGACATTACTGATCACTGCACTTCTCTTGTCTTTCTTTCTTTTGCATGTGCCGACATACCCACAATTGCAATTGCAACCTGTCGGTGATATGAGTGACAAAGTAAACCTTCTGTCTTCATTTGGATTAATGTCATATTGGGGGG